>VZTL01008666.1:1176-12764 GCA_013400535.1 Scopus umbretta
GCTCCTTATATAAACTTGAGAAGGCCTCAGTTTTTTTTTTTTTTAATAACTAAAAAATTAAATAAAATATAAAATATAAATATTTTAAAATAATAACATATAGCAGATTCAGTGTTTTAAGCAAAAAATAATCCTTGTTTTGTGCAGTTAAGCGTTTTTGAATGTATCTTGGGTATATTAAATTACATGATGAGATGATTCATGTTTCTTCAAAGCTGGTGAAAGCTTATCTGTTGAAAGGACATCAACATTTATAATGAAAGTAAGTTGCTAGCCCTGTAATAAAAATAGCAGTAAACACTGGAAAACATGAGGAGGATATCTGATGTAGTATAATAGAGGGAAACAGACAAACACTGGAAGAATTGTAGTTAATCTTTCTCTTAGGATAATAAAACATCACCTGATAGACTAAATCAATGTTATTACTGTTCCTTCATAAAAAGGGTTTTCTTTTTTTTTTTTTTTTTTTTTTTTTTTTTTTTTTTTTTTTGGTTGAGTTGAATTTTAACTTCTGGTTAAATTAAACTTTTATATACTGGACAAAAAATATCTTGAAACCCCAACCTCCAAAAAAACCTATCTAGTGTGAAGTTTTTACAGAGAATGCAAATTTTACATTTCCCATCTGCGTATAACTAATAAATAGTCTTTTTTATTATTTTCTGATGGATTGTATCAGTTCTCAGAGAAAACACTTAATAGTAAGCTGTTAAAAAAACTGGTACCTAACACTAGATAATAGTACTTTTCTGAAGTCAAAATAACTCATACTCTGTTCCTAACTGGATTATATCAAAACACCAGACCAATACTAGTTGTATATTATGGTTATATTTCAGTGAATGAATATAGCTAAATGAATATATACTGTAGTTAAATTAATATATTGAAATGCTGGATTTCACAATAAATTTAATGAAATGTGATTTATAAAATCATATTTTGATCTGATCCAAATCCAGTCAATGTCTTATCACAAAACTCCACTCCTTCAATCCCAAGTGTCAAATTTACAACAAATTTTACAAAATACAACTTCTGTACTTGATCTTTTTTGGCTTAATTAAACTTTTCCACACTTGACCAATTTTCATACCTGACTATAATTTTCAATGGCCAAGAACAAAATAAAAAACCTAGTGAAAATGGGATGTGTCTGTTAAATTTGTAACAGAATAAGCCACACAGATATATCCAAATACTCTTCTTTCCAGGGAAGAAAGGGAAGACTTTTCTTCTTTCTTTATATCCTATAAAGATAACTATCCTGTAAAGATTTTTTTTTTTTAAAACAATTGTACCATCAACAGTAATGATTTTGTTTAGGTTATGCAAAGACAATTAACGCCTTGTTCTAATATTCACTGTTGAAAAAATAGGACTTAAACAAACAAACAAACAAACAAAACCCCACAACCATCCATAGTGAGAGATAAGAGAAAAAGTCAAAATGGGAATCCAGTAGTGCACTGATTATTTTTTTGTTAATACTGAATGCAGATTTTCTGTTGAGAAACTCCAAGCCTGCACTACACTGACAAGCTGCACAAACAAGTAGGTATGGGCATAAAATTTGGATTTGTAATACTACATCTGACTTTATAGATAGCAAGTATTCAAAATAGCGTACACTTGAATGTTGTGTACATGCATGTTTGCTTAACGTTTAGATACTAAGCAACAGTCATTAAGAAAAAAATATGAAAGAAGCAGGCAAGATTAGATACTTCACATGATTTATAGAAGTAGGTTAGAAGTTGTACTTAGCTACTCAAGAAGGTGATTCTGTATTTAAGTGGATTCAGTTGCTGTCTGGAGAAGATTAATTGCTTGACTATAGGGGTAGAGAAGGGCTCTTAACATAGGTTCCTTGGTCAGGTAGCTACTGCTAAGCAGGAAGAATTGGAGCATCAACCTTAGAAAAGCCTGCAGAGCCCTTTCAAAGACTAGCAAAAAAAATCTTACTGACAGAGTAAGCAACAGAACCAAGAGAATCATCATGAATATTAATCAAAATAAAAAGATGAATTTAGAAAAAAGTCTGAAATATTCATAACATTTTTTTTCTTTTAATTGTATTTCTTCTGTCTTTGTGCTAATCAAAGACTTTACAACTGGTGAAGTACTTTATGGTTGGTGAAAGTGGTAGATTTTTTTCTGAAGGTTAATTTCACCTTTGTAACCATGAGTATTTGCACATCCAGTCAGGGAACAGAAGCATATCATATATCCATCCAGCTTACATATCCAGCCAAAACAGCTCCAATTTTAAATACCCTACAGACATGAGCAAAAATTACAAATATAGAAAGAAATAAAACATAAAACCATCTCAGTGTGTTATACTACAAACTTCCTGTTGCAAAAGGTCTCTAAACCCTATTTTAAATGCATTATTGCAAAGTTACAAGTAAGAGAAGAGAGAAAGAAGTAACAAAAACTACAGTGCTAAAGATATAACTAGTGCTTTATTCTGCTTTGCAGAAAGTAAAATTAAAGATCAATAAACCTTAGTTTAAGTAACTTGGATGAAAAACAATTGGTCAATTCACAGAAAAGATATACAGGAAGCAACACTAGTCAGATATAAATGAAAAAACAGTCACCTGATGAAAAATACATATTAGTTATTAAAAAGGTTTAATTAGGAGAGAGGTAACTTCTCAACTCGCTGCTTAGTTGCAGCACTGCCCATAAAAGTTGTGGTTGACCCATTCTTGTAATTGACTGTATCAGAGAATGCTGCAGTATGCGAAGATGACATCAGCAGCACGCAAATACATCAGTTTTTAAGCAGGAGATCCAGTTGTACAAGATGAAATAATAACTGAATGCAGTGCTTTACCTTTCCTTTTCTATTCATCACATATTATTAACCTTTTTACTCGGGTTTGGTTCTTGAGCATGAGTATTTCAGTAAAACACATCTGCTGTCTAAAACCTGGTCCTGGTCCAGTAAACTCTGGATGCAATGGAACAATATACTACTACTTGACGATAAGCTACAAGGGCTTTTAATTGCTCACAGTTCAAGTAGATTCTCTTCTGCTTAGCTTTTTACTTTTTTTTTTTCTTTTTTTTTTTTCCTAAATCCTAGGCCAGTAGATAAATTCTCACTTGGATTAGTACAGTATATTTCAAAGCACTTTTTCTCTAAATTAAGCTTGTCTTTTAGACTCATACACAAGGATAAAAAATAATAAGCATATTCACAAAATAAGTTTTAAAAATGTTTTGAGTCAAAGAGAGAGCTTCCTCCTGCGCACACTGAAATACGGGTCATCACTATTCAGGTTTCTCGGGAAAAAATATTTTTCCAATTTATTTTTTTTTTCATTATTTGTGTGAAAGTTGCTCTTTCAGAAGTCAATGTTAGAAATGAATAATTATTTGAATCACCAGATATGACAGCACTAAAGATTTTGAGTCATATTATTACACGGTTAAAACCAAAACAAAGTATAAAACTATCTCCTTGTTCAGAATATAGTGATTTGCTGTATTTAACAAATTTGGAAAGTGAAAACAAGAAAAATATGTGGTTGTATGAATTGAGTGAGAGAGCTTTTAATGGGACAAGAGGCAACAGCAAAAAAAAAAAAAAAAATATTAATTTTTACAGAATATATCCTCTTCTGTTTTGGAATCTCATTATAAATTGCAGCTATTTACATTTCTTCAGATATTAATTGTTAGTACTTGGAATATAGCAGAAAAGCAGGGTATTCTTATTAACAGTTTATTGTTCTGACTGATTTGAAACTCTCTCCTACAGTTTCTTTCGCATTCTTTTGTGCTTAAATGCAGCAACATGTATTCTCCCATTTTTTTCGGCTAGGAATTGCTTTGGGAGTTACTATAGTAGTACAGTCTTTCATATGCAGTCTGACTATCATTATGGAAGGGCTGCAATCTTGCATTGTGCCAAGGAAAACCAAGTGCATAACGAGACAGTTGGTAGTAATGAATCCCATCCAGCTATTTGAAGGACAGCTCTAGCCAATATATACCTAATAGGAATATAAAACTTACTTACTGCCAGAGGGGAAAATTCTCCTGTCCTCTAGAATGTAGCAGATAAAATCTAGAACCAGAATCTAGCACTAGCTCCTCACAGTATCCATCCAAACTCCCAGATAGTTAATACAGAGTATCCAGTTTATAATTTTATACATACACAACAATGGAAAAAAAGATTTGGGCTCCCCAAAAATTGGAAAAGGTTAGGAACAGATCTCTTCAGTCCTGCTGTGTGGAGCTTTGTAGATTCCAACCCTTCATTTCCTGGCCTTGGGTAAGAACCTACAATCCTGTGCTAGGGATACGGTTCCCTCCATGGAAAGTGGCTGCAGTAGCAGTGCTGCAGTGACAATCCCAAAGATATAAATCAGGAAAGATCAGCAGGGAAAATCATTGTCTTTTGTTAAATAAATAACAGATATTAGAAAAAAATGGACAAGGTGTCAGTATCGAAGTCCTTCCTCAGATCTGAAACATAAATAGTAAACCGCAGGATAAGAATGATTGTTCTTAGTTTCATTTAACTACATTAAATAAATAGATAATTTGAGAGAAACAGGTGGTAGAACAGGAAGGGTATGTTGATTACAGAAGGGGAGGTAAGCTCATTAGCTCTTGTAAGACAGAGAAAAGTAATTATCACCTGTGTAACACAGAGAAACAAGCTTACAATTGCTGTGAAGAAAATTATTGTGTTCCATACAAACTTTTGTTTTTGCTGAATCCTTTATTTTCAATACCTTCTGGAGTTATGAATTTAACTTTTTAAGCTTATCTTCTGAATGTGTTTTGCATCACTTCCTAAGGTCAGAAATGAAACAGTTGGTTTGTAAAAAACATTTCCCCACTCTACTGACTGTCTTCCTGAGTTTCTCCTGGTGTGTGGTGGCTGTTCACTTTCAACTGCATAAAGGTAAGGGTTGTTGATACATCTGATGTTTTATGTTCCAGGAGACTTATTTGAACTATCTACTCATTCTGACAGACCTGTTAAAGAAATGGAGGTAATTACAATGATTACAGAGATTTATTGGCAAGCTTTGCATTGATTGTATATTCAAAATATTCTATTCAGAGTTTATTTGCTTGGCAGAGAGCTCTGATAATAAGTTTGGTGAGACTTGGGAATCATGAAGGCTAGCAGTGTTTTGGGAAAGCTTCTTTCAGGTTAAAATCTTTCAGTACATATTATTACTACTGTTCAGTGGCTCTCTATGTAGTTCTCAGTGTAGTATGGTATATTACAAATTACACCATAGTGTTGTAAGTTTTACTGCTACTACTTACTATTACTATTACTATTACTATCATTACATTTTCATTACCAAAAAACAACAAATAAAAAAAAAAAACTGAAAAAAAAAAAAAAGGTTAATCAATCAGGAAACTCTTTCAGATAACTATACCAAGCAAGGATCTTTCAAAGTTTGGCATAAGAGACATTATAAGCCTGGAGATGTTAGTGTTACACTCCCTTCCAAAGTTTATCTTATCTGCTGTCTTCCTTTGAGTAAAATTAATTGCTCGGAATCCTTCCTGAATATAGATACTGCCTCAATATAATTAAAAAATGGCAAAAGGCCACTAAAAAACCCAGCAGTGGTATTGCCAGTGTGTACAAGAACCCAGTGGTCAGAGCAACAAGCTGTCTTTGGAATCATTCCCTTGCCTTACCTGATAAACAATCAACCTTCTTTTTCCTACAACAGTTTTTATGTGAAAGCTCAGAACATTGTCTTCTCATTCTCAAGTATCACTGTAATAATTAACTAGTGAGCTCTCTGACCCTTCTGCTTGTTTTCTTTAGCCTGAGAATTTCCAATTATTATATATGAAGAAGTACAACTTCAACAAGTATTCAGAAGGTATTATTTCTTTGTGAGATAGCCAATAAACTTTTATATAGACAACTCTTTAGAAGATGGGTTGAATCCTGAGAAGGAAGTTGCATCTTTTACTCCCTTCTTAACCACAGAAGTAAAGGAAGGTAAATGATAAAAGAAAGACCATTGTCTGGTCTACAAGAAAGTGAGCGTTGCCTCTGAGCTTTGTTTATAACCTCTTCCAATGGTTGTTTCCTAAAAATGCCTGTCGGCTTAGTTGCTCATGTGATATGGCTGAGGTAAAAAAAAAAAAAAAATTATTGAGTCTGATTGGACTGAATCAAGAAGTAATGTTGAGCTGCTCTGCCCTTTCATGACTTAGAACAGAATAAAATCATAGATTCATTACGGTTGGAAAAGACCTTTGAGATCATCTAGTCCAACCGCCAACCCAACAGCTCCATGCCTACTAAACCATGTCCTGAAGTGCCACATCTACACGGTTTTTTGAACACCTCCAGGGATGGGCACTCCACAACCTCCCTGGGCAGACTGTTCCAATGCTTCACCACTCTTGCAGTAAATACAGTTTTTCTAATATCCAAAATAAACGTAGAAGAGACCAACACCCACCTCACTACAACCACCTTTCAGGAAGTTGTAGAGAACGATTAGGTCTCCCCTCAGCCTCCTCTTCTCCAGACTGAACAACCACAGTTCCCTCAGCCGCTCTGCATAAGATTTGTTCTCCAGGCCCTTTACCACCTTCGTTGCGCTTCTCTGGACATGCTCCAGCACCTCAATGTCCTTCTTGTAGTGAAGGGCCCAAAACTGAACACAGTATTCAAGGTGCGGCCTCCCCAGTGCCCAGTACAGGGGCACGATCACTTCCCTACTCCTGCTGGCCACACTATTCCTGATACAAGCCAGGATGCTGTTGGCCTTCTTGGCCACCTGGCCACACTGCTGGCTCATATTCAACTGGCTGTCAACCAGCATCCCCAGGTCCATTTCTGACTTATGCATACATAGAAGCTTTAGGCACGTGAGAAGTATCGGTGCTGAAAAACATATTCAGACTTCCAACATTTTGAGGATTAGGTTGTTGCTGATCTGGAGGTTTTAGAATATCAGGTTTAGACTTGGGTGTTTTTCTTATTAAAGTAGGTTTTTTTAATGGTTTAGATATATATCTATTTTTAAATCTTGGGGTCATAAAGTAATTCATATTGGGAGGGACCTTTGGAAATCAATCTCATCTCATTCTTTGATCAAAGTGCAGTTCTCTTCAAAATTGGATCATGTTGCTTACATCTTTGCGCAGTAAACTACTATATATACACAGTGATAGAGATTTCACAGCCTTTCTGGAAATTGTTCCAGTATTGTGTGGTCATTGTGTCATTCTTTTTTCTTTATATCCAATTCATAAGATAAGATCATAGGATCCTAGGGTAATTCAGCAGATCATTTAGGTGAAGCTCCTGTTGAAAACAGGCTCAAGTATGAGGTCGAGGCAGGCTGATAAGTTTGATTTCTAAAAACATTTTTAATACCTCCAAGGACAGAGACTACTAAGCCTCTTTCATGTCCCCAGCAATATGTTTCAAGAGGTCTTTCTTGATGATTTTCTCAAAAAGTGAAGTGAGGCTGACTGGCCTGTAGTTCTGTGAACAATTTTTTTTGGACTTTTTTGAAGATGAATGCAACACTTGCCTTTTCTCCTGCCATCAGGGATCTCTACCAGTCTACATGATCCATGATTCCTGTTTGCCACAAATTGTGCTAGTAGCCTTCTGGACTTTGGCACATCTTTCTCCAAAGGTCTTTGTAGTTTCTACAACTCTCCCATAGAGATCTGAAGACAACAACTAGATTCCTACCTCTAGATGTTAGTGCTTTACTAGGTATTAAAAATGCCTAATCTAAAGCCTTGTAACTATAAATAACCCTTTAAAATTATGATTTTCTCCTTTGGTTAAAAAAGGAACAAGAAGAGGTTATGATCAGATTCTAGTTATCTCACCTAAGTACGTTTAGTACAGAAAGACATTTTGCATTCTGGCCTTAGCTGGACTCATCAGATCAGACCTTCATCTGCCTTAATGTTACTTTCTTCATTAAAGCAAATGTTAGCTTAGACCAACTTAGGAAGCAATGAAAGAAGATAATAAAATTGACACCTGTCTTATTAAAAAAAATGCAATATAAAGAGCCCTTGCCCTCAATATGTATAGCAAACTAATCAAATACCTGTGTTCAGAAGCCTACTCTATCATTTCAAAAGAATAATATCACTCAGTCACCTTAGAATAGATACTTTATTTCCCTGCAGTGTAGTATCGCGTGCTTCAGAGCAAGAAAAATAAATAAGTGACAGTAACTGAACTGACATTAATGTCAGACCATTTCTGGAAACTTCTTTATGACCTTAGCTCTGGTTCATCTTATCCAATGAAGCATGAAGATTAATGGACCTTTCAAATATTTTCTATTGTAAGAAGCACTGAATGAAAACATGAAAACGCAAGATAGGTATATATTTTGTTCAGAAAGATGTGGGAAAGAAGGAATTTAGATATGAGCTAATTAGCAGTGTGAGACAGTTCCCTCTGTAATGGACATGATGAGATAAATTGTGTGGGTTAATGGAAGAGAAAAAGCAACATCACTCTCGTTGTGGTATATTATTTGCCTTGTGGAACCAGAAGTGATGGTGGACTTTTACTTAAAAGGTTAAATAAAATCAGAGTCTGAAGTCTGTTAAGGAGAATATATAGAATATTATATACATGGTAGTGAACATTGTTTCCCCTTAGTGATATATAAAATGTAATGTAAATTGATTTCAACATTATATATTTTTAAAGAAGTCCTTGGCTGTCATTTGTTTGTTTGTTTGTTAATTTGTTTTCCAAACTATAGCTTCTATTTCAAAAATGGGTATGTTGAGATGCAAATGATCCTTGTTCGCAGTGACGTTAAAATGAGATTGCCACCATCAACTGAGTGGTGTGGACCTGTGTGGCCATATTAAACCTTTCCCCTTTACAGAGATAACAATAAGTACAATATATCAGCTAACACATTTTTAAACTCTTACCCATTTTTCTTTTCTAGCCATGACTTCAGTCAAGGAAGCAAAAGAAATATGCTTATTACCTGTTGTTGTTCTACTTAGTAGAGGGCATAGAGACAAAATGGGTGCACTTAACCAGCTTACAAAGTTGACGAGATGTTAGCTCTGTGAGCCTGGCCATATCACCCATTTCTCAGAATTTTAGAAACATAGAATCATAGAGTGTCCTGAGTTGGAAGAGATCCAGGAGAATTGTCGAGTCCAACTCCTGACTCCACACAAGGCAATCTAAAAGTTAAACCATATTTCTGAGAGCATCGTCCAAACAGTTCTCGAACATCAGCAGGGTTGGGGCCATGACTACTTCCCTGGGGAGTTTGTTCCAGTGTTTGACCACCCTCTCAGTGAAGAACTTTTTCCTAATATACAATCTGATCTTCCCCTGACACAGGTTTATGCCATTCCCTTACGTCCTACCACTGGACATCAGAGAGAGGAGATCAGCATCAACCTCTCTGCTCCCCCATCATAAGGAAGTTGTAGGCAGTAATCATGTCACTCCCCAATCTCCTCTAAGCTGAACAGCCTCATATCCTCAGCCGCTCCTCATAAGTCATTCCCTCTAGTCCTTTCAACATCTTTGTTGGAGGCTGGCCTGACCTTGGTGAGTCCTCTAGCATAGATTCATGGCCCTGTCCTTCCAAGTCCAGTGCCTTATATCTGTCCTGTAAGGACACCTGGGAAGACAAGGTAGACAGGTAGACAAGGAGGAGCTTCTCCCACTGTTCCAAGCACAGACTTGTTTCCATTTAAGTCTGTCCCTCAAGTTCCTATCTTAAATTCATTAAGTGGGAAAATTTTATATGTCACCATAACTCTTTTCCACAACATATGAATAGACACTATTTTTTACATGGGTGTAAACCTAAACATACTAAAATCTCAAAAAGTTTATAATGAAGTAAAATTATTTATTCTGAAGTTTACATTCTCCTATATGGTTGGAAATAAACTTGCATGATACATATTTATTTTTAATATGTAATATACAACAAATATATTCATTGACTATTCATAGGCTCAGAGAATTCAAAGACACCTTTTTTCACCAGACCTATAAAGAAATATTACTATTGATGTCGTAACAATTTAGAAGTTTCTCTCCCTTTAGCTTTATGGGTTTTACTATTTTTCTGCAATTCTCTTGCCAGTTCCATATGCTTTTTGGGTTTGTTTCTAAATGCTGGAATACAAATACAAGGTCATCTTCCTTACAGGTAACAAAATTTCAGACTAAGTAAGGACACATGGAAGTTAAAATTTCCTTGGAGAAATGTAAATTTTCAAAAGATGTTTTAAGATGTAACCAGTATTATACTGTAAAAAGTAATTAAATTGGTAAAAATCAGATTGCATAGACCTGAGCTCAGTTTCATCTGAAATCCTGAGTATACACAGAAGTCAGTCCTTGTTCTGGTAATCAGCTAAGATCCCTGCTCCACGCAAAACCTCCTTGTATTTAGTTGGTGAGGCTTCAATTTTACCATCACCTGCTACATGAAAGACTCCTTCAGCTCAACTTTGTTCTAAATGACTATACGAATGATTCCCTTTGATGTATTGTTGGTAAGGGAGATGGCTTTTGTAAATGACAGTTGTAAATTGATAAACTCTAAATTCTGTTTATCAGATGTTTGCACAATTCTTTTGTAAAAAAGTGATGGAAAACAAGACATGTAAATGTCTTTTAAACACCTTACAGTGTTTAAAATGGTGTTTACAGATCTTCATCTTCTAGTGTCTGTTCAATACATTTTAATCATTTGAGAAAATAATATTGGTAGAAATAATTCTATGGTTATTCATGTGCAATATTAGTCCTCTGTTTCACTTTTTTTTTCTGCACAAGAAGGGTAATATAATAATGTATTTTATGTAGCTTTTCAGTTAGTTTTGCCTTTTCTCTTCCCTTCCCTCATTTTATGCCATTTGTCAGTTATTTGAATTACATTGTTAGCATTGTTCAATGCCTTTGAAGAAGTGTTATTTCTAAGGGGCATGTCTGCAAGAACAGGACAAATCAATGCTTATATAATTCTTCATCTTCTCAACAGAAAGAGGAAGTTAGAATTTGTCTGAGGTTGAGCCAGATTACATTACATTTATATGAAACATAAACCTCAAATATCTCCACACTAGGTCTCCTTAATTTTTCTTTTTTTTTTTTCCCCTTAGCTTGAAAATGGCATATTTGTACCATTTTTCAGTAAATATTACTATATTAAGCAGAAAGTTACAAGACTGGACTCACCTAGTCCTGGGAGTCAGTGTTTTCAGGCTTCACTCCATTAACACCTTAAGGAAAAAAAACACAAAAGGTACATTTCGGTATAGTTCATCCTCTACAAAGTTTAATGTCAAAACATAGATGAAAAATAAAGAGGAATTTCAAAAAGGTTTTGTAAAGTAGAATCTACTATTTGTCCTTAAAACAAGTATTTAAATTCTTGAATGCAATAATGTATTTTCTATAATCTTATTCTAGCAGTAATTCTACCTAGAATGTATTAGAGTCTGATATCTGAAACTTAGCTGACATCATTAGCATTTAAACAGTCTGTTTTCTTTCTATATAGTGTTACCATCCCCCCCCCCAAAAAAAA
>VZTL01008669.1:10222-30307 GCA_013400535.1 Scopus umbretta
AAAAAAAAAAAAAAAAAGGCAAAAAAAAAATCTTGATTTTGTGATCTGTGAGGGTAACCATGGGTTTATTGACTTATTTATATCATAAACAAATGAATTTGACATCAGGGGTTTTTTCCTGGATCACAGTGTTACAATGAGACCATAATAGCAGCCAGATCACAAAACACAAATAAATGCGTAATTCTCTCCTTTTTTCTGAGTCAGCTAAGGGCAGGCAGACATTTATTATTCTTTAAATTTTCATAATAAACCCTAACATATGCCTTTGATAGTATCTTTACAACTTTTAAAATTAATGAATCAGTTTCCATGCCCCAAACTAGTAGTGTAATATAGTAGATTGAAGCATGTATAACAGAGGCTTGTTATACAAATGATAGTGAAATTTTTGGAGGAGTGGTGCTTTACTGAGCTAGGAAAAGAAAAACCTTTTCTGTTTATATCAGAAAAAACGGCATCTTTTTTTACTCCCTTGACTTGATCCTTCATGAAGCCCAAGGTTTATATTGACAAAAACATGTACAACGCCTATAAAGATAAAAATCAAATTTGAATGTTTTTTACATATACACTACTTAAGAGTTATAAATTTGTAGTTTTTCTTCAAGACATCCACTAAAGACAATATTTATTTCTTCAGTATTCATCACAATCTTCATCAGCATATATACAAATATTTTTACATGCTGTCGCCTATTTGATTCACAAAGGAGAGTAAAATTATAGATGTGACAACCTTACAAAATTAAAATAATTTAAAACCTCATAATTCATGGGCTACCACTATTTTCTTAATTTAGCATCCATACAGATACAAACTACCTATAAAGTAGTTTGACATAATCACATGCAGAAACTCTTCTTCCATCTTCTTCCTACTTGCATTTTCTAGTACCATGTGATCACAAATTTTAAAAATGAACCCTTAGAAATAAAGATATTAAGCCTTTTCACTTAGATTGTTGTCTTACACTATTAATTTTTATTATACTCATGTCTATGTTTTAACTAAAATAGGAATTTTTATGGGCTATGAATCTGAGAAAATCTCCAGATATCAAGAAACGGAGAGCAGGGCATTGCATTTGAAGAACTAATTAATGACACATAGGATTCTTAGAAGTTGTTTTCAGTCGATCCTTAAGCACAGTAAACTAAATTTTCATCTAAGTCATATCTCTATAGATAAAAAATAAACACTTCTCAGCAAAAAGTATAATTGTTCATATTAAATGCCATATGGAAAGAAAATTAGCTATACTCAGCCCACACTGGAATTATTGTTTGACAAACAGTGTAGAGAGCTTACATATCTGAATAATGCTGGTTTGTACTTTATTGCTGATGAGTAACGGCAGCAAGGACAGCCTATATTGATGGAGGAGTGCTGTTATATCTATGTTATTATATATACTGGGAGTACCGCTTCCTGATTCACATAGATGTCATGGACATTGTACTACACTTGGAAAAGATTCACACTGTCACTGAGCAAAAACATTGTGAAATACACTGGCTTTTTGAGTTTCCTGCATTAATTCATTTCCCATCACTAGAGAGAAAAGAGGAGATAAATGTCAGACATCCTATTTAATTCACTTCTCATTTTTTCAGTGAGGTGATTTTAAGCTATAGAAAAGTTTAGGCTAACCTCCTTGCATGTTCAAGCAAACTCACCATGGTAAGACTGTTGATGTTTAGAATATAAAGCAGAAGTTACACAGTAAGGCATTTTGTCATTCTTACTTGATTAATGTTTATAAGAACATACCTAACACAGACCTGTCTTTCCCAGATAGGTTAGTTTAATTATCTAGAGACTTTCCCACTAGCACATTCAAATGTTTTACATTTTACATTTACTAGCCATATTCATCTTATATGCCCACAGCAAATTCTCTAATTTGATTATTTCAATATCTAGGTCCAGCCAAAATTATCCATAAAACAATCTGGGCAGAAAAAACAGCTGTAATATTGACTTCATGTTTTATTTATGGAATATAAAAATCAGTTACAAGATTGATTTATTTTTTTCCCTTGAAATTGAAATGAAATGCTAAGCTACTGAGAAGTTTGGCCAGTGAAGAACTTTCTAAAGAAATAGGCAAATTCATACTGTCATTGAGCAAGTACCACTTTGAAATGTTTCAAAAATGTACCATTGTACCATTTGAAGTGTTTCAAAAAATACCATTTTGACTGTTTTCCAACAGCAGTCCAGAGAGCTATCTTTGGGGGACACTTTACAAAGTATTTTCCTTTTGTTGAAACAGAGTTAATATATATGTGAGCCATTGTTCTTATTTGGAAGACGATTAAATGATCACCTTGCTGACAGACTTGGTTCCCTTTTCCACTTCACTAATTCTAAGTTTGTTTAGTTTTTCTGTAACCCAACAGGCCTACTTTTTTCTACTAAATTCAGGATTATTTTTAATTACGTCTAGTTTAGAAACAAATGGTGTTTCATACTAGACCAGTTTTTATGGTTTCATTAAGAGAAAAATAACAATATTATGTCTGTATTTTAACCTTAGAACTATGTATATTTTTAAGGAAAGGCTTGTTTTTAAAAAAAAAACAAGGAACTTGAGATTAGTTTTTCAACTTTACCTTACATAATCGTAAACATACAGGCTAATCACTCTTTAATGCTACCCAATAAAGTGATAGTCTCATAAGAGTTGCTAGTAACTTTATGCTGCTGCTGCAGTTCTCAAAAAATTAATTGCTAAGTTAAGACAAGATACAGATACAAATATGGAAAAACTAAGAAATATCTGACATTTTCAAAATGTACAGCTTTCCAGAAAGTAAATGGATCTATATTTCTACAATTTAGAAGCAGACCAAAATTCCTCATAATTCTAATTAGTATGCAGCTTTCACTTCAAAGTAAGGCTCAAGTCCTCATAAGACATCAGAAAACTAGTACATGTCATACAGGTTTTTGTAAATATAGAGCTTAAACCCCTAACACATTCCAGAACACTATATGAATGCCTTGTTAGAAGAAAAGCATGAATACAGTTTGGAATTATTTACATTACTTTTGTGAGCAAAATTGTTGATTTTGTCTTCACCTTGGCATTTAGAATAATTGAAATGGGTGATCAGCCAATTCGAACTAAGGAAAAAAAAAATCCATCTAACATGAAGTAATGCAAAACTTGTTTGAAAAGATGTAGTGAACTGTCACACTAGGTGGTCATCAAAACCTATCAAACAACACTGCAAGTTCGATCCACCAAACACGTGCAAAATTTAAACCTAATGCAATTTTTATTTTTGCTTTCTGGAACATTTACAAATTGATAAAAACTGAACATAAAGCAAAAATGCAAAAAATTTCCCAAATAAGAATATAAATTTTCTATAGTTTTATAAAAAAATTTCATACCAATGGTAGCTGTTTCAGCAAAAGGGAGAAAATTAATATATTTGACATCATTAACTCTTTACTTGCCTTATTTGCACATTAATACACTATTTAACAAGTGTCAACATCAATTAAAATTGAAAAAAACAGATTTAACTATATGACTATTTAAAAACTAAAACGCAACTTGCAGTCAACAGCTTCCCTCTATTGTTTTTTCCATTGATTAACTTCAGTTTTGACCTCACATTAACTTGCAAGGAAGATTTAGTAACAATTGTAAACAGTTGGAATTGCTTAAAACAATACTTTAAAAGCAGGCATGCTTTAGAAGAGAAAAAAGAAAGCTTTTTTAGAACTAAAAGGTTCATTTTTCTGCACTGGTTATGAAAACATTGTATGAATGTACCTGAACTGCAGTTACAGAAAATATGTTCACATTTTCCTGTGTCAGTGCAATCTTCATATAAAAAAGACTGAATTGCAATCGACAACATATTCATTTGAAGAAGAGTGGTACATTTCAGGACACATATTTAAAACCACGTTACTTTAAAACTACATTATGAGGAGCACTGGTTATAACTGATAAAGCTTTTTTTTTTTTATTAAGCTTCTTTGGATGTCCAAAGTACAATTTGCTGCTTGGCCTTAGACTGAATTTCCTTATTTGAAATAAAGGAAAAAGAAAAGATTTAGTGTAAGATCTCCAGAGAATTTAAGGCTGAACATCTGAAACTAAAAGGAACTACTCACACAGTACAATTCATTCAGGAATAGATTCTTATCTATTTACAAGGGAAAAGGCCGAGTCTTCCCTGTAAAAGATTTAATGCTGACTTGCTTAGAACTTCATCCCAGGATCATGAATTACTGTAAACAGGGGATTCTCAGTTTTCTGGGAATACACTATTTGCAACTGGAAACCTCTGTTAATTGGTGTATTTGTGATTCATTTGTATATCTCCCTGAAATCTGGGAATCTTGACCATTATATGAAGGAAACTGTTGCATGTTTGTAAGTGGAACTCTATTTTTGGAGATGAACTACTCTAGTTAAATATCAAAAAACAGAGACCAGACTCAATAATGTTAGACTACTCTCAGAAAATATAGTCTTGATAAGACTGCTGTTAAAACCAAGGTATAACTACTGGGAAGGAGTTGATATTTTAAAAGACAAATGTGGTACTGTATAAAATTCCCCAAATGACTGGATACTTCTCCAGGTAAGAGATTGTTTTGTGTGCTGCTCTCAGAGGTTATGAGGCCATAATTACTTACTGAAAAGCTTCTTGTGTTTTTCTGAAGGGAGCACATTTTCTACTTTTATGTGGAGGACATAAAGAATTACAGATGTAGTAGTCTTTTAAAATACACTGGAAAAGTGAACAATTTGAATTATTGAAATTTGGATTTATTTCTACCTAAAATCAGTGAAGTGCAAATCTATAAGCTTTACCAATCACCCTGACTGCAGTTGCCATTCTGATTGTTTAACAGCCCACTGGGCTGGGTTAATGCTGATAGTAATATTCATGTTGGCAGTGGACTTCTAGCAACCTCTCAACATATTATGAAGATAAATGGACAGTGAACACCAAATACTCATCTTGTTTTGTTGATTTTATCTAATGTGCACAAATTTGTCCATAATTTTGATGCCTAGACTGTACATGAATTAGAATATCCCATGCTGAGTACATAGTTAAGTACACATTAGTAGCAGACAAAACTTTCTGTGCTTTTACACATGCTATTCTTCTCAGCTTGTCTTCATTTAGTGACAAAAGTGCTTCAAGAGGCTTGAAACAGTTCACCTGCTAACAGTGCCATATACCTGACACACTGTAAGTAACCAAATGTAATGCAACCTGAATAGTGACACAGAATGAAAAATACATTGGGTGTTTCAGGTTTGGAGCAGTAAATTATCATGTTTTTCATTGAACTCTCCCTTAGCTCAGCCAGCCATACATCATTTGTCAATTCTCCAAATTCAATCCATAAATTAATGTCATGATTTTTTTGCTGTCACTAAATGTATGCTATTCTCAAGAGAGGTCAGGAACCGCAGAAATCACGTTATTTTACAGGGTAATACATATTCACAAATCCCAGGAGATCTGACCTACATTCCATGTAGATGAGCAGAAGCCTTTTTATCTCAGCTGATACCTGTCTTCCACTTCAGTGTTAGCAAGCTTGTGGAGAGCAGGTGGGGTATTACACCAATCCCAAAGGGAAACAAAGTAGAAGTATGCACAAATAGAATAGGTATGAATTAAGTAATTGTGTCTTCTATTATTGTTAGAGAAATTTTTTAAGTGGGAAAAAATAATGGAAAAAAGGAAAAAATCTAGAAGTCCACCAGCTAAGTACTTCTCTGTTGGCATATTAGTACCAAGTCAGTACCATCCCAGTGCTTTCCAAAAGAACAGACTGAAAGGATTAGGAGACTGAGTGATAATCAAAGTAAGTTGATATGTTTAAAACCCAAGAGCCTTAATTCTATTAGTACCAATTAAAAAAGAAAAGAAAGAAGAGCCACAAAGTAGGTGATAAACAGTTACATAGGATTTTCTTAAACTTGCTTATTTGCTAACAGTTCCTTGATGTATCAGTATTTTTTTTATACATGTATTGGGATTACATAGGAAGGTTTTGGTAGTGAGGGGTGTTGCAGGGGTGGTTTCTGTGAGAAGACACCAGAAGCTGTCCCTGTGCTGAACAGAGATAGTTCCAGCCAGCTCCAAGACGGACCTGCCACTGGCCAAAGCTAAGCCCATCAGCAATGTCAGTAGTACTTCTGTAAAAATGCATTTAAGATACAGTAAAAACACTGCACAGCAATGAGTGATAGGGAGGAGTGAGGAAAAAATGTGAGAGAAGCAGCCCTGCAGACACCACAGTCAGTGAAGAAGGAGGGGGAGGAGGTGCTCTAGGTGCTGGAGCAGAGACACCCCTGCAGCCCTTGGAGAAGACCGTGATGACACAGGTTGTCACCCTGCAGCCTGTGGACAGCCACAGCAGAGCAGATATCACATTGGAGCCCATAGAATTCCCCACACCACAGCAGGTGGACATGCCCTGAAGAAAGCTGCAGCTGGGGAAAGCCCATGCTGGAGCAGACTCCTGGCAGGAGCTATGGCCCTTGGAGAGGAACCCACACAGGTGCAGGTTTTCTGGCAGGACCTGTGACCCTGTGTGGGACCCACGCTGGAGCAGTCTGTTCCTTAAGGACTGCACCCTGTGGGAAGGATCCATGTTGGAGAAATTCATGAAGGACTGTATGGAGCAGGGAAAGAACATGAGAAGGAAGAAGTGACAGAGATTAAATGTTATGAACTGATTACAGTTCATAACATTTTACCTGCCCTCCTGCACCAGTCGGGGGGTGGGGGGAGGGGGGAGAAGGTAGAAGAGCTGGGAGTGAAGTTGAGCCTGGGAAGAAGGGAGGGGTGGGGAAAAGGTGTTTTGAGTTTTGTTTTTTATTTCTCACTGTCCCACTCCATTATTAATTGGCAATAAATTAAATGAATCTTCCCCAAGTCTGCTTTGCCTGTTTCAGTAACTGATGAGCAATCTCCCTGTCCTTACCTTGACCCATGAGCTTTTCATCATTATCTTGTCCTGCTGAGGAGGGGGAGTGAGAAAGCAGCTTGGTGGGCACCTAGCAGTCAGCCAAGGTCAACCCACTACAACATAACTACGTGTTCTCCATGCCATAGGTACGAATGTTGGAAATAGACATAGCACAGATTTCTTTTACCCACCAATACAGTCCGAATATTGTCATTGAACATGCCCTGCCTCCTCTCAGGTCTAGGATCATGTTTACTGGTAAAAGCAGGTGATCATGATTCTATTTTGATTCTACTGCAAACCAGATGACAAGCACGGGAAATTTGCAGAGACATGATGTCTTCCTAACTTAAAGCTGCATGATTTACAGACTAGAGGTGGCTTGTAGCAGGCTGGCTTGCAGGCAGGACTGGTTGTATCTAGGCATGAAGACATAACCAAAACAAAATTACTGACTCTCTCCTTCATCAGATAGTGAAAGATACAGCCCTTTGCAGATGACACATCTTAAGATGGTGCTAACATTTTTGCAAGGTTTTAAGGGATAAGTCTCAAGGCAGTGATGATTCGTTCCAAAGTGTGTTATTCTTAGAGCTGGTTGGGCCTTTTCTGACTAAATGCAGATTGATCGAGACCTAAATGCACTGTCAGAAATCTACCCATCTCTCTGTCTGCCTGGGAGGCTGCTGAAGAATTCATGACTTCAGCATCAAGGGTACTTGTATCATGTTGATGGGGGTCAGAAGCCTAAAAGCCTGGGGAAGAATTGCTAAAATAGAATAATCAGGCTCTGGAGTTCTGCCTGAATTTCCAAGGAAAACATCTTGTTTGAATTTTCTTCTTACAAGAACATTTTTAAAATCTATTTTTAAATTACAATCTTTAGAACACAGGAAGTAGTACATTTGAAACCATACAAATGTACATTATTACGTTTTGTAGTGCTAGGTGCTAGAAAGTATAAGCCTAGGAAAGAAATTGAATCCATTTCTCCTGGGTTTACAAAAATCTTCTTAAAACCCTACATCTCATTCACTTCTCTTCCAAAGTACCTACCACAGCAGAAGACCCTATAACAAATTATTGAGAGACATGCACATGCATAATGCAGCTTGGGACAGATTAACCAAGATGGAAAAGACAGGCTTTTGTTCTCATTTCAACTGTATGCTTCTATGCCATTCTCTTTTCAGCCTTATCACCCCTAATACATTTTTGTTTCTTTTAATTATATTCAAAAAACCCTAAACAGACAAGACATAATCTACCAGAAATCAGATATATATATATAAAATAATATACATATACACCTATAAATAGGTATAGCTTATACTTCCTTAGGACAGGGAGGCTTCCCAAGATTAATTCCCGCCTTATTTTCTGTCATAAATATAAATACACAATGATTAATTTCTTCACTTTTTTTTCTTCATGCTAAGACTTACTCTATATTGTTCCATACTTTTTGATAATGAAATTTGATTTGTTACATTGGCTAAATGCCAATCACACCATCATTTCAAATGCAGCAGTTATTAAGAATTCAGTTCTAAGATCATCATCATAAAATCACAGTAATATGCCTAAGAACCTGAACACCACGCAGAAAAAACAATCTTAAGTATAAGTACAACATTACAAAGTCTTTAAAAAAAGCCCAAACACTTTTATATAGTGGAAAGCAAGTAAGAAATTACTTTGCTTACTGTACAATGACAAATACTTATCATGATCTGTTCTGCAAACACCAGAGTGCTTATTAACATGGATATTTAAAAGGTACTTATGAAATTAAAACTTTAAATTTGCTTGCAAACTTCACCCTTTCCAAGTCCAATGTGTTGTTTCATAATGTGCTGGTTTTGGCAGGGATAAAGTTAATTTTCTTCAGAGCAACTAGTATGGGGCTGTGTTTTGAATTTGTCCTGGAAACACTGTTGATAATACAGAGATATTTTGTTATTGCTGAGCAGTGCTTACACAGAGTCAAGACATTTTCTGCTTCTCACACCACTCCACCAGTGAGTAGGCTGGGGGGGCACAAGGAGTTGGGAGGGGAAACAGCCAGGACAGCTGACCCCAACCAACCAAAGGAATATCCTATACCATATGATGTCACGCTCAGCAATAAAAACTGGGGGAAGAAGGAAGGGAGGGATGTTTGGAGTGATGGCATTTGTCTTCCCAAGTAACTGTTAAGCGTGTTGGAGCCCTGCTTTCCTGGAGATGGCTGAACACCTGCCTGCCAATGGGAAATACTGAATGAATTCCTTGTTTTGCTTTGCTTGTGTGTGCAGCTTTGCTTTACTTATTAAACTGTCTTTATCTCAACCCAGGAGTTTTCTCACTTCTACTCTCCTGATTCTCTCCCCCATCCCACCGGGGGAGCGAGTGAGTGGCTGTGTGGTGCTTAGATGCCGGCTGGGGTTAAATCGTGACCCATAACATGATTCCAGCATGTAAGAATGCATTAAACAACAATCCTGGAGGTGTTTTAGTTTCTGCATTATATAAAATATGCAGCAGTTTGAATGAGCAGATTTTTTTTCAGGAAGAAGAAGGTATGGATTTACTCCTGCCTCAGAACATAGTTCATCTATTCTCAGGTAGTAAGGAAGGCCAACTGTGTAATTTCTCTGATGAATGCCAAGGTATGGCCAGAGAATANCAGCGAACACTGCTCAGGGCCTGGCTGGGCATCGGTCAGTGGGTGGTGAGCAGTTGCATCACTTGGTTTTTTTTTCCCTCCTGGGTTTTGTTCCTCTTCTTGTGTTTTCCTTTTCACCATTTATTATTATTATTATTAATAATAATTGCTTCTGTTGTTGTTTTTATTATATTTCAATTATTAAACTGTTCTTCTCTCAACCCATGAGTTTTCTTACTTTTGCCCTTCTGATTCCCTCTTCCATTCCACTGGGTGGGGAGGGTGAGCAAGCATCTGTGTGGTGCTTAGCTGCCAGCTGGAGTTAAACCACAACAGATGTGTAGCATGAAGACATGTTAAAATACATAGTGCCTTATTGCCTCACCTTCTTAATAAAATGTGTTTACATGATAAGAAGTAGATTTCGACTTTCACATTTATAATATGATTAAATCTATTCTAAATGTCATTGAAATTAATTTATGCCATGAATTTTGCAAAGGATAAAACAGTATCTCCATACTTCTGTTTCATAGGACTAACAGTTATTTATGGCACAGTACATTTATCAAATCCACTAAGAATCACAAAATGGAATCAGGAAGAAATCTTGTTATATATAGATGCACAAAGTATTAATAATTTTAGATTTCAATTTAAGGTAAACAGAAACTAAGAAAAACTCTTTTTTCCTTGTAAGCTTTTAGACTGCATTTTTATGGTCTTGTGCCATCACACTAATACTGACTTTGTTCTGGTATAAAACACAGGGGCTGCAGATATGGCAAGGTTCATCAGATGTTTAGCAGCTTATGAAAAAGAACCCAAAACCAAAACAAGTGAGCAACCGTGAAACTTGCTATTTAAGTCCAAGAAACAATTCCATACCACCATATGCCAACATCCTGGACTTCACCATCACTAACTTACCTGTGCTCTGTACTTCCTGGAAATGGTAACTATATGCTGAACTTCTAGGGCAGAGGCTTTGAGACTCACATATTTCTCCTAGTCTCTCTAAAATAAAAATTCAGCTGACCTTGCACCACCTACTAGATGAAACTGAAATCTGCTTGCCACCTTCTGTTTGTCTTCTGAAGTTGCTCAGCTTCTGCAGGCAGGAAGATTTTTTCCTACTCTTTTACTCCTACACACACTCTAAAATGGATGATTCACTGTTATCTTAGCTATCTTCTTTGACTTTTGTTCCTACAAACAGTTTGTATTTCATATAAATTTCAATCCCTTTGAGTAAAACTGTGATAAGAAAAGCACATACACTGTCTGTACTTCAATACATTTGTATGTTAAACATTAGTAAAGAGTGTCCAGACAAGTTTACTGTACATGAACAGCAAGGACGACTGAATGCTTATCATACCTGCAATATACACAACTATGTAATGAGATTTTAGGGAAAGAAAGAAAAATTTTCAGCCTCCAAATGTTTTGACCTTCAAAGCCTTAAATTTAGGGTTTCCCATATTGCAGTCCCAGAGCAAGTTTACCTTTTTCAATTTCTGCATTTAGAAATCTTACAGCTTTCCTACTTATTTTGTCACAGCCCCCGTGCATGCTCCTGCTAGGCTGGAAGTTAACCTTGTTTCCATACTGTCCCATTTGCCCTACAAACTGAGAATGCAGCAGCATTCTCAGCTAAGGAACCTGCCTGGGAGGAGTGCTGAAGGGATGATGACCATTTTATGTGTCTACTGTTTTCAAATTTAGCAGCTGACAATTCTACTAAAAAAAAATGTGAATTTCTCTTCCCCCAATTTTTTCTTTTAAATGATAATTAACTTTAGAACTAAGTTTGCATGCAATTAATAACTTAAAAGTGACTGAAAAGGATTTAAAGTAATAGCATAGTACCTGTCCCATCAACGGATATATCTTGAAGATGGGGTAATATTTTCTGCTTTCCTTTCATTTGCTAGTTATAGATATTACCAATGTGTGTCAGAAAATTGTAACAACATAGTTCAACAGGTAACCACAGAAAAATTAGGACCAACAGAAAGGCAACCAGCTATGAGAAATGAGACCAAAAATCAAAATATTTCTAATTTATAAATGCTAAGGTCAGAATAAAGGTGCATATTTTTAGGCAATCATGAAAAAAATTAGGAAATAAAAGTCATTATTAATGAAAAGGGAACTATTTGTCCAGAACAAACCAATATAAATCCTAAATATTAATCTCAGAATATAACATTTATAACCATGAATCAGAGTGAACTTTGCCCTGAAAGTGGACAGTGTATGATCAAAAAGAGAATGTAAGAATCCAGAGCAACATATTTAACTTCATGCAATGACTTTCTTTTCACTCTTTTTTTTGGATCTCAAAATATTGTGGCACGTGTGGAAGTGAGAATATGCATTTGACCTCCAATGAACTATGCGGTTTACAGAGAAGTAAGGCCCCTTCAGTATATCTATAAAAAAATCACAAACAGAAAATAAAAAAAGGCAGGGTCATAAATTTTGATATAGCAATCCCTGCCACTTTAACAGAGAAATGTATCAACTTTCAGAATATTTTCAACTATATAGGATTATTTTTCTGCATGCAAAAGGTGAACTTTATATTCTTTATTCCAGTACCAAACTGTATTTGGGAAGCTGTTCTTCACTTCCACCACCTCCATGATCCTGGATCTTCAAACTCACAAAACTAACAGTAAAAGTGGTAACTTTAATCTGGCTGGGTTTAAAGCTCATATAGCGATTTGTATTGTTAGTAATAACAGTATGATCACTGATGCTTCATCTCAAAGCCTCAATGTTTCACTGTAATTTTAATCCAAAACCTCCAGGCTTCTTCGCTGTCAAAGGATATAGTGATATGAATTACATCTAATATTCCACTGACATCTGTCAAGCTCTTCAGGCACAGAATATTTTTGCTTATGAAAACTATCAAGGAGAAAAAGCCCAGCTCATAATCAGTAGTAATTTGGCAATAGTCCAAAAGCTTTTTCAGTACAAAAATAAACTGAGTATGTGCCTTTGTTAAACAGCAGCGGTGATGTAATTTTTTAAAAAAAGAAAGCAACAACAACAAATGGTGAAAACAGGTGTAAAAGAAAAAATGTGTACAGAACTAAAAAAAAAATGTTGCTGAACACATTGCCACTTGACACCAACAGTCATTTTCAACAAAGTAAAACATTTTTTTGCAGTTATAACAAGACTTACTTATCACAGTTTGACTGCACTCAGAAAAAGTTGAAAGTAGAAGAACATATAAGAAAAGCCTACGTAATAGATGTATAAAAGAGTTTTATCAAGGTAACCATCACAGCAGCAAGACATTCAAGAAATTAAAATGGTGGATTAGGCCAAAACAACCACAAGAATATTAATGTCAGTTAGGATATATCAGTATAGTGTAATGATGGATAAACCCTGAAACAGAAGTTTCAAATAGGGTAGCTGACTGACTTTGTGCAATACCCCAGTTCTATTTTCCCCAGGAATTGAATAGTGGAAGTTTTAAGAGAATGCCAAAGTATAACCTCTTAAAAATAATGAAGATGTTTCTTGATTGCCATGACTCTAGAACTGCAGTTCATGCATGCCTGGAAAGAAAGAAACCCCTTAATTTCATCTACTTTTATACAGAATGGGGCGTTGTACTGAAAAGAAGCCAGACAAATGTCAGTGTCTTGGGGGATGACTGTGTTTGTTTCACAGTTGCAGTTTTAAGATTTCTCTGTCATTTTGCCCCTTTTCTTTTTCTCATGTTACATCTCATTCTATATGCAGATCACTGAAATCACATTTCAGCCCTAATTTATTTTGTCTCTCTTGTCTCTGAATCCATATTATCGGCAATCCTCCCCCCCATTTGATTTTATCTATAGGTTTACAAGTTCATCAATTTTTCTCACATTCTGTCATTTAGAAATCAAAATAAATTTTACAGAAACCTATGCTGGGGGGTCCACTGAGCCTAAAAGAGCCAGGCATTTGTATCGCTTAATATTTTGCTGGCCTCACTACAGGAAAAGTCATGCTCCCATATGGTCTGTCACTGACCTAGTGCAACCCAGAAACTTCATTCCTTGAAAGCTAGCTATTATTCAGGCACAATCCTCATCATGCTAGCAACTTCCATAGTTTCCAAATAGCACCATAAACTTCTAGCTTTAATCAGTATTCATGTCTGCCGATTTCATTTTCCTGCTGGTCCTGCATAGCCACCATTGCTCATTGCATCATATCTACAACTTTAGGGAGAGTTTACAGGGCATTTCAGAATGCCTGTCTCAATGCAGACACTTGGGTTACTGCCACATTATGGCCATTAGGCTTACAGGAAGAAGAGCTTCTCAATAGATACATGTGTCTGAGCATAGCTATATCTACACAAAAGCTAATGACACACTTACCTGGGAAAAAAAAACAAACGAACAAACAAGCAAACAAAACCTACCCCAACAACTTGTTTTTAAAAGGTATGAGGGAAAGACAGCACCTCAAACCCAGTAGCTAGCATCCGAGGTTAAAATACTTTCTCCTTTTGCTTGATAATGCACTGTGGAGTGCAGAAAAAACCCACGTGGGAATGGGAAAGGATCTCTGTGAGGAAATCTCTGTGTGGAATCTTACTGCTTTAACTCCTAGAAGTTTTCCTCTAAATTTTCAGTCTATTTTGCTCCTGCTGTTTGAATGGCTGTAGCAACATAGACTGTTACTGGGCATATATTCTATATTTGTTCTTGTAATAAGGTCACTTTGTATCTTAAAAATGTTCCTTTTCTTCTTCTTGATGTATTTAAAAGACAACAGTAATGTCTTTTTAACCTTTATTATGCTGGAGTAAATACACTCAATTCCCCAAAACTGCTTCATTTTTCTTCACAGTACTCTGTCCTTCTATTTAACCTGCTTATACATTTGGCAACATTTAATTTTATCTTGTCTCAATGTGTTAGCAACCTGAGAGTTTTGAATTTCCCTGTTTCTAAAGCAACTCATTTTTTTATGATTCTCGATTATAAAAAAATTGTTAAAATTCCCTTAATGGCAATAACTTTCACATGAGTTTCAGGGAGGCTGAAACTGAGACCTTATCATGTTCCTTGCTAAGGTGGCAGCAATTTCCCATGGTCTGAAGAAGAATTCCTACTCTTTAGAGTCTCTCTTAAGTTCACTGAGTAGTAGACTACTTTTCATGTTATTTAATCAGCCCTGACTTCTCATTAGTTTGTTTCCACTGAAACAATTCTTATGGTAACTGAGACAATTTAAAAGTGTTGCTTGCTAATCACCAAAGTCACACACTAAAACAGATGTCAGAAAGAGATGTAGCAACAGCAAGCAGCTTCCTTCTCTCCCTGAAAAGGGATAATTCTTCTTTAAAGACTTGTTATCCCATGCTTTTAATCAGGGAACTGTAATATCTGAGACTGGTTTGCTTTTCAAAATATTTCAATAGAGTTTCAGAATGGAACAGATTTCTACTGTTGTTGTAGACATTGGGTGTTGGGAGCACTGGTGGTAGTTATGGGAACAGCTAGATGAAAACAAAAGCATATGGAGGATTTTTGCTTATTTTTCTACAGAATGATTTCATTAGCAAATGAAGATTACCAAAAATTGGATGCTCCTCAGAGGACTAATTTGCTGAAATCCTAATGGAAATATGGGGGCTACAGCCCATGCAAAGCTCAGTCTTGCCAGTAGCTGCCTTGAAGACAATAAGCAAGTTGAGATCCTAGAAGCTGCAGGAGCTGAGAAAAAAAAATAGGCTCCCAGCCAGCATACCCAGTGGGCTGGTATTGCAGCTCTCAGGCTTTCTGGGGAGAATCGAAATGTTCTGCATCTTTAGAGACCAATTTTAAAACAGAATAGCATTTTACTGTGCTTAATTCCATAATTAAGAAAGCTACCAGAAAAATGTGCTACTTTTCATCTCATGGACTTTTAGACTGCACAGAGAAAAAGATATCAGCTCATACTATCAAACCCAAAATGATACGGTTATTTTAAAACATTTCCTGGTACAGCTCTGACAAAACCCCTATCTCACATTGTTCAGTTGCTATATAAAAGCATTAGTTCCTCCTCCTGTCCAATAATTATTGACTCTATGCTCAGCAGACCTTTTGCAATGGGTTCAGCATTACCGTCCTTCCATCTGTCACTGGAGGTTAAGATGATAGGAGACAAAGTATCTGCTGTATATTTAGAGACTCCATGGTGGACAAGTGTTCGTATCATGAAACTTTGGGCTCCTAAATAATTCAAGAAGGTCAAGCAGCTACGATTCTAGAAGAAGATTTTTGACTAAGTCAAAACCACTTGAGTGGTTCTTTCCCACTGAAACCATGGGAAAGAAGAGGTATTAGTAAAGGTATTATTGTGTTAACCAAAGAAGTGGCCTGATGTGCCAAAATAAACCCTATTGTTTGTACACCACTGTACACCAGAGGCTGTTAAAAATCTAGGCATTGTCCCATAGAAACCACTGCCACTAAAGATTTTTTTTAGAGATCTGAGAAGAAGAAGAAGATGTTTTAAATAATGAGCAGCTCTCTAAATATTCCTTAAACTTCAATAAGTTTCATAAAGGAAAGCAAAGTACTTAGCACATTTCAGCATCAGTAAAAATGGTAATAGTTCCTTGTGGAAAGACAAAACTCAATTGTGGAAATGAGCTGAGAAAGAAATTTTTTTTAAACCTTATCTTCCTAGTTCAGAACGCACAAATGATTTGGAGTTCAAGAGAGTCAGATTTTAATGAAACAAAGCAGTGTATCTATCTCATCTGATGGAGATGATGCAGTTTATACTGCTTAAATAGACTGAAGGCATGGAGAAAGGCAAACTAATTGAAACTCCACTATACCCACAGCTAAGATTTGTAGTCTTTCAGAAACAGCAAGATATCTGACAGTTTTATAGCTCCATCTTCCCTGTATTCCAGATCAGGTAGCTGTAGGGAGCAATAAGATCCGCTGAAGTTGCTTCTTCTCCAGGCTGAACAGGCCTAGCTCTCAGTGTCTCTTCATATGTCATGTGCTCCTGACCCTGACCCTTGGTGATCCTCCACTGGGTTCACTCCTGTATGTCAATATTCTCAGGCTGAGAGCACAAAACTGGACACAGTACTCCAGATGTAGTCTTATAAATGCTGAATAGAAGGGAAGGGTCACTTTCTTGTACCTGCTCTCAACACTCTTACTAATGCAGTCCAGCATATGTTCAGATTGTTGTCCACTCGGAACCCAGGGCCTTTTCTGCAGTGCTACTTTCCAGAGAGTTGGCTCCCAGCCTGTCTTCTTGCCAGGGATTACTCCAACCCCGGAGCAAGACCTTTCTTTCGCTCTTGCTGAACTTCATAAGGTTCCTGTCAGCCCATTTCTCCAGCCTGTCCAGGTCCTTCCAACAGAAGCCCTGCCTTCCCAGTTAGGGTCACCCCAATCTGGTGTCACTTGCAAACTTGCTGAGAGCACTCTCCACCTCATCATCCAGGTTGTCAATGAAGAAATTGAACAGTATTGGTCACCTCAGCACTGATCCCTGAGGGACCTACTACCTACTGGCCACAAGCTTGGCTTTGCACCATTGATTACAACTCGTCAAGCCCAGCCTATTTTCTACCCACTTTATGGTGCTGCTATGTATCCCATGTCTCCCCAATTTGGAGGAGGCTACGGGATACTGTCAAAGACCATTAAAATCAAGGTATATAACAGCCACTGATTTTCCCTTGCACACACCTCATCATAGAAAGCATGATTTGCATACGGAAATTATTTTAGCTACTCCCATTCACCTTGTTCTTCATGTGTTTACACATGATTTTCTCCAACAACATTCTCAGGGACTGAGGCGAGGTTGACTGGTCTATAGTTATCTGGATCCTCCTCCGTGTCATTCTTGATGATCTAGTCCCATGGATTTGTGTATGATATCCAAGTGATTTAAGTGATGCCTGACTCTGCCTTTCTGTACTGTGGGTACTGCTTCACTCCAACTGACTGCTAAGAGGCTCAGGGACCTGGAAGACCTGAGGACAAACCTTGTGAGTGAAAACCAAGGTATAAAAAAGGCATTGAGTATCTCAGCTTATCTCATGACCCTTGTTACTAGGTCCACTGGCCCACCAAGCAATGGGCCCACTCACTTAGCCTTCCTTTTGCTGTTGATGTGCTTTAAGAAACCTTCTCTGTCCTTCATTTCCCTGGCTAGTTTTGGCTCCAGTTGAGCTGGAGCTTTCCTGGCTCCATTCCTATATACATGGCCAATGCCTCTCTACGCCCAAGTAGTCTGGCCCCGCTTCTGCATGCTTCCCTTTTTGTGTTTTAGCTGAGTCAGGAGCTCCACATTCATCCATACGGGTCTTCTGAATGCTTGTCTTCAGAAGAATGGGAAGGCCAGTTCTTGGGCTCAGAGGATGCTGTCCTTGAAATTTAACTAGCTCTCCTGGGCCCCTTTGCCTTCCAAGACAATTATTCACAGGATCCTGCCAAACTCATCCCTGAACAGAGTAACTCCCCTCATCACATTATTGATCATCTATATCAAGAAGTTGTCTTCAATCTGTTCCAGAAATCTGGATTGCTTGTGTCCAGCCATATTGACCTGCCAGTAGATATAGTTGTAGTTAGTCACCCAAGAGTACCAGTGCCTGGGACTGTGAGGTTTTTTGCACTTGCCTTAAGAATACTTCACCTGCCTTCTCTTTTTGATAAGGTCTATAGCAGACACCTACTACAATATCACCTGTGTTGGTCTGTCCTTTGATCTCTGCCCGCAAGCTCTCCACTGGTTCATCACTTCATCCGAGGCTCCATCCACTCAAAACACACCTTGCATAGAGCATAGCTTTGAGGTAGGGCTTCTCATACTGGCATCTTGTTAGCACCTTAAGGTACTTGCATCTTGTATACACAACTGGGTTCAAGGTTAAGGAGTTGCATTGTGTTTGTTACAGAAGAAAGGGACGAGTGGGCCAGACAAGCTGAACTTTCTTAGGTTTGCCCCTTCTTTGGTGAAAGAATCTTGAAGTTATGATTTGCTGTCACTCTTTTCAAATATACCTGCACCATAGTAATTCTAGGGAAGGAATAAGATCTTTTCATTACAGAACAACGGGAATGCACATGTAGGCAAATGGAAGTTTCCGCAGAAATTATTTTAGTGCTGTTGAATTATAATTAAAATGTGTTTATCCAATTATTAATCATATTATAGAGTCATTATTAATTCTACACATTAGAAATTGAAGTCTTTAATGTGAACTACTTATCCAATAATTAAACTGATGCTAGAATTTTTGATGTGTGTGTTTTAAAATTTGAATTAATAAATAAACAAAACTCTGTCAATCCGTCTTTTGTGATGGGATGTACATACCAATATTTGCGATACTTGATCCAAAATCCACATAATTTATGACCTTACCTACTTTTAACCTACTTCCTCCACATGTTTCTTGAATTCTGTTTCGCTATATTTAACTTAGATTGTACACCATGCAATGTTTATATGATAATATTAAGATATAATTTTAAAATGTACAGTTTCAAATATGTGGCTAAACAAATAGAAACTTTACCATTAAAAAATTTCTCACTCTTTTTAAAAACATTTTTTTCAGCTAAACTGTACCCTAGGACACAGACATGTACAGTTGCATTTTGTAACAAGAAAACAGTGCACTTTAATAGCGCAGTGTTCAGTGTCTCACAAGTAACAACCTGTCATTATGTACCATGATGCCCAAGTCTGTTCTCAGCTTAACTCATTCATTACGCCACGTAGCTGTTCAAACCGCAGACTGCTTGACATCCAGCTTTACAATTTCCTGAGGTTTTAGCTGGTATTTACCTCTTATTTGCAATGGTATGATAATTACTAGTTTAGTAAGTGCCTATAGCAAAACTTGGCAAAAAAAAGAATGTTTTACATCTTGACTTAATAACATCCCATAGGTGTTTCTTACTCAGTTTTACACATTTAACTGAAAATCTCCAGTCTTTAGACCATCTGCGTGCAGTCAAAGATAAGTAATGGAACAAAGAGCTCTGTAACACCCCTAACACCTCCCAAAGTATATTAAAAAACCCCTAGCAAAACCCAAAAAACCTAAACCCCAAACTCCAAAGTTCTTGTTTACAACAAATTCCTTTAAGCTAAGGATTTCTATCTGGTGTTTTAATTCATCTGAGCAAGACTTTGATGTGTAACTTGATTTCTTCAAGCTAGAGATGCAGTACCAATTGCTTACCTGACTCACACGCAAATGTCTTTGACGTCTCATCATGAAAGATAATTGCCACTGCATGCTTCTTTGTCTCTCGAGGCAATCTAGTTATGTTTTTGATATTGTGCAGCTCAGTTACCTTAAAATGAAGAAACATATTTTAGGCCAGTGTATAAATAATACAAATAAAAATATTAACTATAATTACTCAATTTTTACTATAATCTGTCGTGTCCCCCCCCCCCC
>VZTL01008669.1:30329-50515 GCA_013400535.1 Scopus umbretta
CCCCCCCGGTTATTTATATGTATAATTTTTTTAATTGAAAAAAACCCCACAAATAAATACATAGAGTTTAAAGTTGCAAAACTTTCTATAAAATGTAATGTACCAAAAAGTGAATGGTCTACTTTTTTAATAAAGTTCTACTTATAAACATGGTTATTACAATGACATCAAAACAGTCTTCTGATTATTCTATATTTTTCAAATTCTATACTCTTACAACTTTCATCAGTTTCAGAATCTGCATGAAATACATAACCTAATAAGGAACAGCAGTGTCATTAGTTAAGGGAAGTAACTCAGTTATGCCAATTAGTATCACTACATTTGTACAGGTAGATCCTTATCTGTCTTTAAAGTGTAATTGCCATCCTCACAAGAACTCACAATTTTATTTTCCAAATATTAGAAAAGCTTATCAACAAAAAATAGTCTTGTAGCAAATTTACAGCATAAACAATTCAATCTATTTCCATTTTCCTTTGATGCAAATAGATGAATACAATTAAGACAAATGGGAGAAAAATATGTTATTACAACCTGAGCTGGTAGCACAGCCTAGATCAAACTGCTTAACAATTCTCATTATTAAATCTTTTTCTCAGTTTCCTGGAACTCTGGGCAAACTTTATCTGTTTATAGCTAGTTTTTTCAGGCAGGACATCTGCCTCAGGCTGAATTAATTTCTTAAAAATGTCACCCATATGAGTCTGGCCATCTATGACTAGGGAAAAAGAAGGACTGAATGTAGATTTTTTTTGTTTTGTTTCGTTTTCTAATTCTTATGCTCCCTGTGTACAGCTTTAGCATTCCTTTTCATATGCTGGAAATAATGTTTTTAAGAGACAGATTTTATATGGTGTAGTAAAAAAAAAAGGAACATGTTGGGGTGAAGCCATTGCAAAAAATATTGAGAGCAGATGGGCAGTGAGAGCCATCAAGAAGCCAGGGAAAGAAACTGAGACAAAGCATGATGTAGAATGTGTAGGTGCTGATGACAAACTGTTGTGGTTTAACCCTGAAGAGGTCAGGAAGAGATGCAAAAACTNGACCAGAAATGAAGACTGCTATGAGGTCTATCTTGACAGTCTTCAGCAAAAGTAATTACAGTGTGTCAATATCTTTGCTGTAACAAGTGGACCAAAACTGGGTGTGGTACTTTAGATATGGTCTAATGAGTGCTGAACAGAGGGGAATAATCACTCCCTGTATTGGCTGGCCATGGTACTGTTCATCCAGCCCATGGAGCTGTTGGCCACCTTTTGTTGGCTGAGGCACCAAGCCCCAGGGCCCTTCCCACAGGATTGCTGCCAGCCTGTCCATCCCAAGCCTGTGCCATCACAGGGGGACGTCTGTCCCAGGGTCAGCACCTGGCACTTGTTCTTACTCAGTTTTACAAGATTCCTGTCAGCCTGTTCCTCCAGCCCATTCAGGTGTCTGGAACGCAGGCTGACTACCAAAAGCATATCAACTGATCCTTCCCAATTTGCTCTCTGCACAGTTGGTGAGTGGATGTTCCATTACCTCTTCCAGGTCCCTGATAACAATACTAACCAAGACAGGTCCCAGTACAAACTCCTGCAGTTCTACACTTGCTGCTGAACTCCAGGTAGAATATGACCCATTAACCATGACTTTCTGACCAGCTGGCCAGCTTTTCACCATCTAGATATCCACCCACCTAGATGATAATGTCCCAGCTTGGATATAAGAATAGCCTGGGAGACAATATCAAAAGCCTTGCTAAAGTTGAGTACCCAACAACACCCACTGCTTTCTCCTCATTACCCAAATCACAGACAGCTATCAGATTGGTCAGGCATGATTTACCCGCGGTAAATCCATGCTGCCTCTTCCCAGTTACTATCTTTTCCTTCACATGCTGGGAAATATGTTTTAAGTGGACTCACTGCATGGTTCTTCCCATGGGCTGAAGCAAGCCTGCCAGACCTGTAGTTCCCTAGGTTGATCTTTTGGCCTTTCTTTGGACACAGGTGCAACACTTGCCTTGCATTGGGTTCCTAATCCCTTAAAATTTTATTTTTAGTCATGCATTGTTCAGGCTTTGCAAGAATATGTTTATTTCTCTTTTTTTATTGCCTGGGGGAAAGAGAGGGACTGAACACCACAGATACCACCGTTCCATTAAAGGAATGACTAAAATCTCTGTTAATTTTCCTTGATGCATGGTAAATGATCTAATATGTGAGAGGGCTCCTATGGCTTACCCAAAGCACTAATCTCAAGGAAATCCCATAAAAGGGAAAAGAAAATATTAATAGGCAGAGGAGAGATCAGACTCTAGAATTCAAAACCTGAGGGAACAATATCAAATTCAGAAGTCATTACTGAATTCTGAAGACCCAGAAGGGCCCAGAGTAGGAGACAGGGAAGATATGGATCTATTAGTCTTGCTAAACAAGAAGAGAATGTAAGAGCAAAAGCCTTAAAAAGATTTGGGACACAAAAATGCCCAGGTTATTCTTAAAGATAATTTATATTTTTTAAATAATTTAAAGACGCACATAGCTTTCCTCTCAAAGGTTCAAAAAGAAATACAAAAGGGAAAACAATATCAGGAAGAAAAACACCCTGGTGATTCTAACACAAGCAAATGAAACAGAAAGTGATATTTTTACATGTGTGTACCTGTGTGACTGTGCACACCATGCAGAAAAAAAACCCTTGAAATCTTCTTATGTTAAAAAGGGGAAATTTCTTTTTCTGGAATAACACGAAAGGAAATAGAAATGCTTTGAATAGTGACAACAGGGCATATTAAGCCTTCTTACAGTCTCTCTCAGACAGTGGAGATCTATTCTTTTCTTTAATATTTGAGTGTTATAGATTACTGAAAGATCCTGCACTGATAAGTTTGATAATAGATCCAAAAAACCTACATTCCTGGCATCAAAGCTACATAACTTTCACAGCAATTTTTGTTCAAAACGTAACTATAGGCAACTAGGGATGCACATCTATAAGGATGATTTTATGGGTTCTCTTGTTGATCAGTATATTAAGCCTGGTTTATTTAATATATTGACAGAACTTTTTTTTTTATGCAAGGTCATTTACACACTTAGCAATATTGTCAACACAAAATGAACAAACAATAAACTTTCATTTTATTTGCTGGTGAGAATTTAATGTCTAAAAGAGGCAATGAAAACATCACTAAATTCTCACATGCTGCTTTTCTGTACACATATGAGAGATTTGGTTGAACGAAATGCAAAGCAAGTGAAGAAAACCAGTCTCCATGTGGGGGAAAAGGCTCTTTGTTCTAAACATATTTCAACCTTCCTTTGTCTCTGGAATAATGCTGCCTCCCTAGACAGCAGAGAACTTCATATAACTCCAATGTGACAGACAAAGAGTTACATGAATTGCCTCTTCCAAACTCCCTGACTTTTACTTTCGTTTTTTAAAGCAAGGTTTTTTGAACCATTCATAGTTTCATACAGAAGTCACATTCCTCTTGTGTACATCTTTCCACAAAAATGGACATATTTCAAACTATTATGAGATATTGTGAGATATCTCTTTTCTTGTCAAATCCTGTAATGGTTTACCATGGGTAGCCAAAAATATTTCTGCCAGTTTAAAAAAAAAAAAAAGAAAATAAGATAATTAAAATATCTTTCACCTTGAAATGCTTTGTTTTATAAGACGTGAAGGTTTTCCTGGAAATAATACTGGTTTAGTCGTAATATTCTGAGGATACATGGAATTTATACAGATGTTGTTTAGGAAAAATAACATTTTACTTGGCAAACTAACAGAAAAAAGGAAAGACAAAAAAAGTAACTGAGATTTAGCACTGAGTCCCATCATTGTATCTGAGAAAGCAGCAAATTTCACAGCATTGCAGAATGGTTGAGGTTGGAAAGGATCTCTGGAGGTCATCTGGTCAGCCCCACCCTGCTCAGGTAGGGTCACCTAGAACTGGTTGCCCAGGACCATGTCCAGAAGGCTTTTGAATATCTCCAAGGCGGGTGACTCTACATTCTCTCTGGGCAACCTGTGTCAATGCTCAGTCACTTTCTCAGTGAAAAAGTGTTTTCTGATGTTCAGAAGGACCCTCCTGTGTTTGAGTGTTTGCCCATTGCCTCTGGTCCTGTCACTGGGCATCTCTGTAAAAAGCCTGGCTCTGTCTTCTCTAAACCCTTCAGGTGTAGAGCATACACTTTTTGATGAGTATATAATGAATGAGCCTTCTCATCTCCAGCCTCAACAGTCCCAGCTCTCTCATCCTTTCATCATAGGAAACACCCTCTAGTCCCCTCATCATCTTTGTTACCCTTCACTGAGCTCTCATCAGTATGTCCATGTCTCTCCTGTATTGGGAGCCCAGAACTGGACACAGCACTCCAGGTGTGGCTGCACCAGTGCTGAGTAGAGAGTAAGGATCACCTCCCTCGACCTGCTGGCAATGCTTCTCCTAGTGCAGCCCAGGATACCATTAGCTTTCTTTGTGGCAAGAATAAATTGCTGGCTCATGTACAGCAAACCATATACAAGTTGAAGAAGCAGTTCTAGTTTTATCTGTTGGGTAAGTCAGCAGGTTGACAGAAAAAAACCCCCACCAGTTAACATCTCAGAAACGTGAGCTGATGCTAACAATGAGAGAGGCCATATTATCAAATAAGCCCCTCAGCATTTCTATTCGATATGTAATTTTTAATATCAGAGATATGAATTTTTGCTTCCATATTCATCTATTGAAATTGCACTGTATGTTTCCCTCCACAATTAGAAAAGATAGGGGCAAGAGTAGTAATACTGTAAAAATCTATCCTCCCACTGCTAGAGAGAATTGAAGTTAATCAAGTTCCAAATTCTGGATTTAATGCCAATGAAGCATGAGTTATTGATCTACTCACTGAACATCTAAAATTAAAAAATAAACACCTGAGAGTTTATATTAATTTGTATGAATGAAAAATGAACTTTGCCTTGGCAACCAGACTACTTTATCTCAGTGATTTTTAAAAGTGAGGTTTAAACTTTTATTTATTCTTTTTAATAAATAAATAAACATTTTTAAGGGGGAAAAAATATCAAAGCTACTGAAAATACAAAAAAAAAAAAAAAGGCAAAAGTAAATTAAGCCATCTCTTTGCAAACTTTAAGAATGTTTTAAAAGACTAATCAAATTGAAAATTTATCAGAAACAAAAAGCCCCCTTTTTATGAGTAGTGCATAGGCAAATCTACTTTTTTAAGCAGGGAACATTATACCAAAATTTGCTCCCTGTGGTGTCATAACAGACTGGTTGACAAACCACAGTCTAGTTCATTTGAGCGTTTCATTTTAGCAATTCAAAACATTGCTGTTCTTCACAAGAACAAAACAGTATTCTGGAACTACCTAGACCATTGGTAACCTTGTACCATCAGGAAGAAAAGAAAAAAAGGGAAAATTTAATGTGCTTTTATACATGTAAGAGTCTTACCTAGACTTTCCACAACAAAAAGTGGGAAATACTCCCATTGTGGGATTATACTTTGCCCGAAACTTTGATAATATTAAAAACAACCCAAACAAAAAAACCCTTTGAAAATCAGTTTTCCTATTCCCCACTATTTGTATCCCTCTAGAACAAATTGAACTTCAACAACAACAAAAAAATCCCTGATATTACCTGTTCAGTGAATAATCTTGCAAATAGATTTCTTGCCCACCGTTATGCTTTACAATTTCTTCCAGTAGGCTAAACAGTTCCTTTTGTATTAAGCTATGATCATGTAGTTTATACCTTTTCACTAACATTACTATGTTAACTTAGACTTTCTTTCCTCTGCTAGACATTGGTGCTATCACTGAGCGCAGTACTCCATATGGTGCTCAGTGTGGTACATGTTAGGGACTCTTAGCACCTGGACACTTTCTCAGTTCTCCTAATCCTCATCAATAATTCCTGCCTTATGTGTCCATTATTCAGCAGCCCACTCATACATTTACTTGCTTTTTCCTATGTGGTTTCTTGATCTTTTCCTGTATTAGTCTCTAAAACCACTTTTCTTGTTTCTAGAATGACAATGAACACTGGCTGATGAAAAGATGTAGAATAGTAACATATGTTGTATGTAACAAAGTTTTCTTTGCCAAGCTTTTTTTTATTCCACTTTTCTGTCATATATATAAAGTTTTTTTTCTTTCTTGGTGGAGGGGAGGTGACACAGGTGTATCAGAGACATCCAACTCCTTTACTTCTGGTTAATATTTGATGAAAGAACATAACACTGAAGGGCTACAAGGCAGAAGAATTTCTAGGACTGGTAAAGGCAGCACCTCACTCCTGCAAAATTAAGCTAGGCTAGGCTTGCACCAGGGTCTCAAGGCTACAAGTCAGTGTTGGTTTCTGTAACTTGCTTCCTCTCACAGTCAGGAATTTGGAACACCTCAGAGATTCCACATCAGCACAGCTAGTATAGCCTTGGGAAATAAAACGCACTTGATCTGCACACAGTTTTTTTGTGTGAGTCTCAGACTGTTCACCAAAACACAAAACTTCTTTACAGAGGAACATCAAGCACTGAACAAGAATGCAAAAGAGCCTACAGTTAGTTTTCTTGCTCATATATCTAGAGCACTTAAGAATCATTCAAAGATTGCTTCACTTTTCATCCTCATTGCTTTTCTTTATATTGGTCTGCAGATGGCCCCAAAACTTAGAGGTGTTTCGTGTTGGTGTAGCACCTCATCTAAAAAGGGCACCTCTTTCAGACCTTCTATTTGCTTCGTTTAAGTAAGTGTTATATAGGAATAATAAAATCAATAATCATCAACACCTTGTAAATGTTGTTTAGCCACATCTGTGTGGATCAATAATTAAAAAAAAAAAAAAAAGAGAAAAAAGGAAAAAAAAAAAAAAAGCTGTATTCCGCTTTATATTATGACTGTATTTTAAAAGTTTCTATAATTTTTTTCAAAATAAAATAAATAAATAAATAAATATAAAACAAGATGTCAACCTTAAGAACAAGAGAAAAAGTTGGAAAGGACTCCTCTGAAGGAATCAGCAGCTAACAAACCTTACATTATACAGTCAAAAAGATAGGGGGATCAAAGGAAGAAGAGAGCTTATGCCCTCACTTAGAAAAAAAAAAAAAATTAAAAAAATCTCAGTTTCCTTGAAGATTTTCCCTGTCTTATGTCTTCTAGTAATAATTTTTATCCTGAGAGATTCACAGGAAGTTGAAGTCACCTTTCTACATGAAGATCCTAAATTTGATGCTAATACCAAAACACTGCCATTCCCTGCTCTCTGTCAGTATGCCCAAGCATTGCCTGATGCCAGGGGGCTGAGTTACACGAAAAACTAAAGGATTTGCTTATATTAGTTTTCATGTACTTTGGTGCTGACAGACTTGGAAAAGAACTGAAAAACATCCTGATAGATTTCAGAAGTCTAACCTCACTTTTCCCTAGCTAAAACAACTGCTCTCTGACTTCAAAAAGTCATGCTGCGAATTCCTAGTAAATAATTCAAGTGCAGGAAAATTATTAATATATGATAGTCCTCAGCAGCAGGTAGCAATAGGCTAAATCCAAGCAAGATGCGCAGGCATAGGATGATGATCAAGAAAATTATTCAGGATTGTTGTATGGAAACTTTGAATCATAGATCCATTCACTGAAGTAGACAGTTACCTCTGGCTAGCCAGAAGAGATCAGATAATAGATTGCTAGTAACAAACTTCTGGTCTCTCTAAAAGGGCTTTAGCTCTTACCTGTCTTGACGTGACATTTCAGAACTCTCCCACTCTCCCAGTCTGAGCACTGGCTATAACAACTCATCCATGGCAAGAGCTTATTTTTACATGGGAAAAACACCCACATTTTTTCTGTCTGGGAGTCTGTGACCCATGTTATAGCAACCTATAGTTTTCTTTTTGAAAGTGCATTTGTAACTTAATTATATTCGTAGATTTGAAAGGCTATTAAATTACAACATATGCTTAATTTAAATAAAGGCTCAAATTAACTGGGATTTCTTGCTTCTTAATGGTCAACATAATTCGACATTTTTCCAATTACTTTCACTGGAACTACAATTAGTTCTCTCAAAGAGGAAGGATTTTAGGAACAATTCAATCCTTTCTCTTGAATCCATCATACTTCATCACTGACCTACACTGGACATTTATTTGTTTGCTTATTATACTAAAAATCCGTTTTAGTCAGGGAACTGAACATGTAGGATCTGCATTATCCACTTTTGTGTTACATGGGTATATGAAGACAATATGTATACAACACATCTAGAGCTCTGGTGCTTGAATTGTACATTTAAATAGATCAAATAACTCTTCCACAATTATAGAAATATTACTTCCAGATCACATATTACATCTATATCACTACAAAAGATATAATTCCACCATAAATAGGAAAAGAGGTCCAGAAAAGATGATAAACACAAAATTCATGCATAAAATCTCAAACATGTGCCTCCCATATGAAATTGGGAGGGAAATGATTCTGCAATTCCATCTACTGAATGTTATTTCCACTGTGCAGAGTCCTGGAAATTGCTTGGGTAGAGGAAAAGGTCTGAATTTACATAAGTGGATTTCTGTTTTGCATTGCGCACGACCTTCCTGTCATTTAATTTCCATCTAGCAAAAACAGAAGCAGAAGAGAGAGCTACAAAAGGTAATTGTTCATCCTCTTATTTCTTAATAATGGCCCACATACTACCATCTGTTGTGTAATACCACACAAGCAGTAATGCAACAGAGCAAAAGGCAACACAGTGGCAAGGAGCAGGAGCTCTAGTGAGTGATGCCCAGACAGTAGAGAACTACCTCAAACCAGAAACAGTATGACAACAATAACAGAGAGAGAGAAGAAGCAAGAGCTATGTTAACTATCACAGCAAGAAAAGGGCAAAGGAGGTACCAGTATGCTAATGTTACTCTGAATGCTGCTGCCATTCTGCAAAAGGAGAAAAGGACATGCTGTCCCATTGCAGATGAAAGGACTACAGGGAGGAGTACCTCAAAGAAACAAAATATCTCCCTTCAGCTCAATTTTCAGTCATTCTATCTGCAGTTAGCAGTGGCTCTTTTTACATGGTTAAATCCAGTTGTCACAGAGTAGAAGTTTTGTTACAGCTTCAGACAGAACTGGACCTGATTTTGGCTCTTAAGGAAAGGCAGTGTGGTGCCTGAAAAACACAAAGACCTTTGGGACTGGGGAAACGGCTGCATAAAAGAAGCACAGCCTGTGCATCACGGGAAATTAATTTTCTTCTTTATTCAGCATTCATTAAATCACATCTACAATATTGTGTCCAGTTTCTGGACCCCAATGCAATTGATACACAGAGCAAGTTCAGCAGAGGGTCCCCAGGATGGCCAGAGCTGGACCACCTGCCCTGTGGGGAGCGGCTGAGGTATGGTGGCTGCTCCAACCTGCATCAGGGATGGCTTTGGGGGCACCTAACAGCAGCCCTCCCACCAGTTCCTGCAGGGAGGTTATCAACGAGGCAGAGACAGGCTCTTCACAGTTGTGCCTGGTGGGTGGAAGAGGGACAATGGACATAAACTGAGACAAGGTATGTTCAGGCTGCATATGAGAAGCAATGTTTTCACCATGAAGAGAGCCCAGCAGTGGGACAGGCTGCCCAGAGAGGCTCTGCAATCTCTGTCTGTGGAGGTTTTCAAGACCCAACTGGACAAAGCCCTGAGCAACCTCATCTGACCTCAGAGCTGGCTCTACTGTAGGAGTCAGATAAGAGATCTGAGGTCCATTCACATCTGAATTAACCTGTGAGTCTAAAAAAGGGATGCTAACAAATCTGTAAGGCTATTTGGACATTTATGGGCTTGGGCAAATGCATATGGCTTGGGCAAATGAATATGCAAATGCATATTCAGAGTATTCAACATGAAACACCTTTTCCCGACATCAGCGTATTCTGCACAAAAACAGCAAATGACAGTCAACAATAGGACTAGGGGATGCAAAAGACTGAAAAACAAGACTTGAGGTAAAAAAGTTCTAAGAGGCAGAAAAAAATGAAAAAAATATTTCATGAAAGAATAGCAAAACTTAAAACACAAAGTACAAGAGGAACATAAGGGAGAAGAGAAATCCCAAGATCAGAAAAGTGAAAGAATTGATCATATGAAAGCAAAACCAATCCACGAAGAAACAGAAGAGTTTTCCCTATCTCTGCATGCAGATTTATCCTTGGAAGAAGATGAGTTGTTATAGTAACAACACTCTCCAGGAATTTTGCCAGAGTGGCATATCAACCTCCATGTTATGCCTCTGGGGCAGGTCTCCAGCCCCTATTTCAGAAGAATAAGGGTTTAAGAAACTGCTACCAAGTAAATATTAATTCCTGTAAGCACTAAATGGAAATCACACCTATAACAGCAGTAAGAATTTTATCTGTTAACTGAAAAAGTAGATAATAAAAGGAAACAAACAAAAAGGGACAGGATGAATGTCTATATTAAAAATAAATCAGGCTAAGTATAAGCCAGTAATGTCAGGGCAAGAAAGTGAAGTTTGATGGGAAGAAATATGTGTAGGTCTGATAGCAGAGCGATACTGAATAGTTTCTTCTTGCACTCCAGATAAAATTGAGATTTAAGAAAAATGAAAAAGTTTAATTTTTTCAGGATTTGTGGAGAATGTAGATGACATCATGTAAATTTAGACTGAATATAACATAAAATAACTATCTTTTAATTTCTCAAAATTTAAATAAATGTAAAAGAAAGAGGACATCTGAATTTTTACCTCAACTCTCTCTTTTCTCTAAATCTTCACTATTGCTGAGTGTTGCTAAATACCAGTGTTACTGACTTTCATATGGGCTACCACCTGGGTACCCAGATTCATGCTGTATTCTAACTGCCCACTTACCACATAAGAAGTTACAAACTCTTCACTTTGCCTCAATGAAATCTAAAAAAATTAAGGAGTGAAACCAAACTTACTTGATTGGCTTTTGTTATGCCACTTTAAGTGCTATATTGTTTCACAATGTCTGTAAATCAAACCTACCAAGGCAGACAAAGCATATTAAGTCGTACCAGATACCTTTAATAAGCATAGAAGTAGGGGTTTTGCCAAGCCAAGTTACTTTATTTTCTCTCAATCTGCCCTGCTGTAATATTGCCAGGATTGAACTGCTGCCTAATCCATAAAATCAACCAGTCTACTGGGATTATTCTGGTTTTGGCTGATAGCCTGGTATTTTAAAGCAATAGTTAAAATCTGATCAGTTCATGTGTATGTGGACCTCTTCCCTTAACAAACATTTTAATTAGGATTTTTAAATACATACTGAAAAAGAAATGCCTTCACACTTCAAAGGGTATTTTTATAGAGAGTCATTTGTAATATAAAAATCCCAGTTCTCCCCAATCTCATTTCCTCACTATCCTAAAGACCCAATCTCTTTTCCTCACTATCCTAAAGAGCCTTTGAAATATGTTTTCCAATCTGACCTTTCATTTTGATGTGCAAACTGAATACCAGACTACTGTGTTGGTATAGAATAAGAAACAAAGGGGGAAAAACCAGCCTTCTGTAAAAGTGAGTGTTGACAAAATTTAAAATAACTAATGCCTTAATAGTAAAAGAACACTCTAATTTGAAAACCCAGGTTCACACTTGAAAAATAACACCATGCTAAAGAGATGGCAGAGAAGGAAGATGATTCAGAACTGAAATAAAATAGGTCTCCCAATTATCTTTCTGAATTTCAGCTACAAAAAAAAAAAAAAGAAAAAATGTTCAATATGAGACTTCCTGCTAGAGTTGCTAGGTATGCAAACATTAGCACTGTGCTTATGCCTGAGAAACAAAATGGGGCATTTCATTACTGTCATGTAATTATCCAAGTAGAATATTAAAACAATACTTCATAATGAAGGAGTAAATTAATTAGATCATTATATGAGCTTTAATAGCTTTATGAGGCTACTAAGTTATACTGGACAGTTAGAGACTGGTACCATTCTTAAGAGTTTTCATTTTTAACATTCTCAAAGTACATGAGTATGCCTAGACCTTTTCTAGTTTCAGCCCAAAGGTATTGGTTAATTAAAAGGAATATGTTATTGGTCTTCGAGTAAAAAGGAGAAATGAATTTTTCCAAAACTTCCTTTAAATTTTCCTCTTGGTTTATTTAAATTGGCTGACTGTAATGATTCCGAAACTTATCTTGTTAGATAAGCTCAATTAAAAATAAGTGTTTATTAACACAGACTACATTTAAAAACAAATTACAAGGAAATACATACTTACAAAATATAACTTTGCTGAGTGCAGTAAGTGATGGTTATGGCATTCTTCCTGCTAAAATGCTAGGCAGGTATACCCCTAACTACAAAACCTGTCACTGCATTGACAAACTGGGTCAGGAGTGTTAGAGGATACAAGTAACCGTAGGCTTTCAATGCACATAAATTATTTGGTTGTATCTGTGCTGTACATTGTGCCAGTGGCTGAGCCCTAGGTTTAACTCCCCTTCCTACACCTTTCAAACCATGAGAGCTTTCAACTTAAGCTGTAGCTGTCTTTACCCAGATCTGGAAACCATAGGGAAGCCTTGGGTCAAAATTAGGTGAGAAAGACTGTTTTACTTCCATTGTACCACTCATGGGGGAAAAAAATTCACAGTCGAGAGGCATCTCATAATGCAGGTTTTAAGGACCTCTCAGATACTGGGTATCCACTGACCTATCAAGAGCTATTTTCAGAAGAAGAGAAATGACATTAGCCAGGAAAGGAGAAGGGACATTATCATCTTTGTGATCCCTGTTCCTGGCTCTTCTCCCTTGATCCCAAGGGTGAGGAAGCCACATGCAAGCACAGGACTCAGCTAGGGGCTCTGTCCCATAGCTGGCTGTGGACAACACCAAGTAGTACAAGCCCATGCATGCACATATACAAGCATAACCACAGAGATATCCACTAGCTTAAATTTAATTTTGTTTTGTTTTTAAAAAGGATTAAAACAATAAATACAAAGACATTGCAAAAATAGTTTTATTAAGAAAACTTTACACCCACTGATTTTTAAAGGGTGTAAAAATGCCTCAGTGTTTTTAAAAATAACCCCCATCCCAATCCAACAATACCAACACTGGCATTTTGATGCTGTTCCTAAATATAAACATACAAATTAAAGGCATTTCAGATATTCTAAAGGAAGTATTAATAGCAGTATATTAACTATTAGATTCTTGGTGCTCATCAGAAAAAAACACCAACTAGATGAAAAAGAGATATAAAAAGAAAATTTATGAGTTTAAATTAACCTAAATTCATCACATGTCTGTACATCTGTGTGTACACATACACTGAAAGTGGTCCAGAATTCTTTAGGAGAAAAATGGGAAAGAGAGAAAAATGAAAAAAAAAAAAAAGCAAAAACAACAACAAAAAAGCTTTGAAAAAGAAGAAAAGGAAGGATTCTGAACAGGAATGTAAACCTTTTAGGATTTCTTAAAAGAGATAGTTTTAAATTTTTGACAAAATTTTTCAAATGTTTTCACTTTATTTGCTTCTAAAATTAACTGAAATTTGTTAGCTGATAATTTGAAAATTCTTTTAGCTTAATTGTCATTGGGGATAAATTAATTTTGAATATCTATTATGACAATTACATACAGCTACATTTTCAACTCTAATGCATTTTTAATAACCTTCATCAGCCAGTGATTTGAATTTCAAATTTCCTTCTATGAAGAAGTAAAAATTAGACAGCTTCGTGCCAATTTTCATAATAAATTGCTCTTTATTTATGCTGCACAGCCTCCCTTACTATAAGAAAATCAAAACCTTAAATGAAACTTAGTACTCATAAGACTTATTATATTTCATCTCCCTTTATTAAGAGAAAGTAAATTACAGTGTCAAACCTGTTCTGCCCTCCCTGGTACACCATAACATGATGTTTGTACCTGTCTGCTTCCTTTTACAGCTATTGCACAAGGGACCACGCCTCTTCCCATTTCCACATTGCAATGGTAAATATTCCTCCAACAACACAGACACAATTCAGAGTAGCTTCAAGTGCAAATGCCATTAAGAAAAAAAAAATATCCTCACATAACACTTCTTTACTAGTGTTATAAACAGCAGGCTAGATAATTAGGTCTTTAACTTTCATCATGAACTTTTATTATGTATGTAGTATGTTTACTTTCTACACTTGAATTGTGAGAGTAGACACACACAACACTGGAAAAAATAACAAATGCAGAGTCCAGTGCTGAAGGCTAGGAAAGGAAGACTGAAATATTACTTTGACTACTAGTTCTATGGGTCTACTCCACTGTTTTCCTGTTGTTTGTATGGCAGTGGACCCCACTGGGTCTGATCTCTGTATGTTAAACAAATACCTTTATGTGTATTGGCACCCCTTCTATACATATTATGATACACGTTGTCTTAAATATATGATCATGTTTGATTTTTCATTAAAAAATACCTCAGAATAAATGATAAATACTATTCTGTTAAATAGAGACTTTATGAATTATGTTTGATTCTCATAACTTCTTACTGGTTTTCTGACTTAATGGTATACTGGTTACACCCTGGTTTCTCTCAGGGTTCTTCCATAATGGTTATCACACAAGTATATATCACACAGAGGGTTTCACAGATATTAATTTCCTTTCACACCTTCCTCACTTCTGAGAAGTGTGGATTATATTGACAGGGAAGGAACAAAGACACTGTATGGTGAAAACAAATGAAAGTCAAAAATATGTCCTTTAAACTTTCAATCTGAATTCAAGATATCTAGGATTCAGCTTTTCAACACCACCTGCATTAAAAAGGGGAGCTTAATTAGTGCAAATCTCTACAGCAGAACCCAGCTGGTTTATATCCTAGCTTAACCATCTCTTCTTGATCTCCCCACAAGGACCAGTGGAGACATCCTTCAGAGACCTTATTTCCAGTCTCTCTTCTCAGAAGTACCTATCCTGCAGCTTCATCTGGGTACCTGGTACTGAAACCCTCACTCCCAAACATAGGGGCTTCTCCTTTCAGAACCTGCCACTCTTGGGAAATGTCTGAGAAGTGCACACCTCCCAGGTGCTGAAACATGAGATGGGTAGTGTTTTTAAAGAGCAATTTGCTTTGGTGCATAAATCTGAACAATCCCTCCTGCTTTCTCTTAATGTGCATCCGTCCTGCTGCAATGATACTCTTTGCCCCAGATATAATTGGGCTGAAGAGACAAACTGTGTCCATACTCTTTGCTTCTGTGTACAACTCCCTCTCATTGTCAGATTTCTATTTCTGTACCACTCTTTGGTTTTGTGCAAAGCCAATTAAAATGGATTTCATTTTACCCTTAGTAATATGCACTTTCTTCACTATCTTCCCATCCCATTCTTCCCTTTAGCATTTCTCATATCAACTTCTTGAACAGGCAACTTTCCATCTGTCAGAAGCTCTTGGTGTTTCTCCTGGATATCTAATCGATAAGGTGCATTCATAGAGTGCCGGAGCATTTATTTTTTAATTTTTCTCCCACACTCTAATGTTTGGTCTATTTCTCTCTAAGTTTTAATCCAAAATTTTTCATTTCCATGTTACCTGGGTGTCAGATGATAAACATACAGAGAATGGCTCCATGATCTCATCTCAAACACCTGACCCCATACTGGTCTTCAGAAATGACAAGTAGCTATTAGAGTGAATGTCAGGCTTTAGCTCTGAAAGAACTGTAGGGAATATATTTCATTACTCAAGAGAGAAAATTATCTGAATTTCCATCATATAGAAAGCTTTACGGATGACACAAGACATTTTAGCTGTCAAAGTCAGAAGTGTTTCTAACAAACATGCACAAAATACAAGTAGCAAAGGCTTTAAACATTGCCAAAACATGACTAGATTTTCATGGCAAAAACAGAGTATACATAACTGCAACACAGACCACTGTGTTCTCTACTATAAAGCAAGAACACTAAAGTAGTTCAAAGAAAATCTCTCTTGAGGCTGTTTCAAGAGACACTAGGACAATTAAGTATATTTTTTTCCATCACTAGAAAGGAATAACTGAAATGCACTCAGGAGAGGGCAGTGCCAGTTTGACACAATACATGCAGCACAGGGATATAACAAAAGCTTGTAGCAACTTTAATGACACTTACTTCATATTTCACAGAAAAGTCTAGGTTGGAAGGGGTCCTGAAGAATATCTGGTCCAACCTTGACAGCAGGGCCTTAGACTAGGTTACACAGGATCCTGCCAAGCTAGGTCTTCAAGATATCCAGTGAGGAAATACTGACCTCTCTGGTCAGCCTGCTCTGATGTTTAGTTGTTCCCATAGCTAATTTTTTTTTTCTCCTTGTATCCAGCTAATTTCCCCTGAAGCAACCTCTGCCCATTGCCTCTTGACCTTTCGCTGTACATCCTTGAGAAGAGAGCACCTCCATTTCTCACCTCAGCCACCTCATCAAAACTGGATGACTGTGATTAGATCCCCCCTGGGCCTTCTCTCTTCGCTAGTTCAAATGCAGTTCCTTCAACCTTTCTTTATATGTCAGGTTCTCCAACCTCTAATTTCCTCACTGGCCTGCTGCTGGACACTCTCAGTGTTTTCAGTGTCTCTCTTGAATAGAGTAGTGAGGGGACCAGAACTGGACACACTATTCCAGGTATGGTTTAACAGGCACTCAGCAGGGAGGAGCCTTCCTAGTTGAGAGTCTGCTGACCGTACTCCTGCTGAGGCAACCCAGGACATGGTTTGCCTTCATTGCTGCCAGGGCACATGGCTGGCTCAGGCTCAGCTCACTGCCCAGCAGGACCCTCAGGGCCTTTTCAGCAGAGCTGCCCTCCAGCCACTCCGTCCCCAGCCTTTTTCACTGCTTTGGTTATTATGTCTCAGGTGCAGAACTTTATGTTTGGCTTTGTAGAGGTCGTGGAGCCTCCAACCCTAAAGATATTCAAAACCCAACTGGACATGGCCGTGAGCAATGTGATCTGATTGATGCTGCTTTGAGCAGGAGATTGAACTAGACAGACCCCAGAGGTTCCTTTCAACCAGAATTGTTCTATGGATCTACGACATTTTGGAAGTTTTGTGTTATAAAATTATTTTTCTTTCTTTTTTTTTTCCCTCCTGCTGAAATGTTTCAACGTTCCTCCCCTATCCAATAATATGTTTTACAGTGAAAAGTTCAGTCTTCCAGCTTGTTTTAATATAATGGGAATACAAGCTCCTATTTAAACAGCTGATTTTTAAGAGTGGAGTATCTCTTGCTGCAGAATGGTGCACACACTCAAGTACGGCTTTGAATTTACTGTAGTAAGTGTACATGAATCTTCATATAAGAACCGCCACTAACACATCTGGGAGTTGCTTTGTGTTACCAGCAGAGACTAAGAGATTGTCTTTAGTTTTCCCACCATTTATTCCCTCCTTGATACATAGATTCAGCCACTGATGACACTGTTGATGAATTCAAAGCCACCGACTGACACCCCTTCTTTATTTACTCTGTGAATTGACATTCCTAACTAATATTCTGTGCCTTCAAGTTTTAGAATGATGAGTAGAGCCCTACATAGGAAAAGGCTCATTAGGGTCATTTAAGCATTTTATGTCCATGCTTGTAGGAGTTCAAAGTCCTGTCCCCAGGATTTCTTCACTACATGTAGATTTCTTCACTACGTTGTTGAGAAAAGAAGACATTATTGCCTTAATACAATCTTTGTTCAAACAGTTTTTATTTTATTAGTTTGCATGCTGCCCTTTGATGTGCTCAGATTCTATTGACAGATTTATTACCAGCACAGCTCTAATTATTCCTGCAATTTGCTTTTTGCTGCATAGAATACTTGCTTTGAACAATTACATTCTTCAGATACTTCTATATTTTAGGAGGGATCTGATAATTACTGCAAATCTTATTGTTTGGTGCACAGAACTGAGTAATTTTGCTAATATTAATCATTTAAATAGGGTCCATTTTAATGTCTTCAGCCAAGTAATAGCTGCCCATGAAAGCAAAAAGCAATGTCCTTCATAATCTTCCCATACCAATCAGATGATTTGGGTAGAAGAAAAGATATTACTTCAAAGTGCCGTAAACAAATATTTGAAGAGAATTACATGTCAAAATGGGGAAAATAAGGATAGAGATTTCAGAGAACTTTAGTTACCTCTGCTTTGGAAGACTCAGCAAAATAAGGGTGTAAAAACCACACAAAGTACATTTGGGCACCTCTTTCAACCCCAAAGAACAAAGAGTTACAAAAAACACCTGTTAAATTCTTGATTCTTTTAAAATAAAGATTTGCAAAATATTAATCAAGAACTAACATAGTCACACGCGCACATACACATTCACTGGGCTCCTAAGAAAATACTACATTGTGATCACTATTTTGAAATTTTCTGAAAGAAGTTCTGGGCAATAAAATATGACCACGCTTTTAAAGAGTATGGATAAGGGGAGAAAAGGGAAAAGACAAAGTGGTCTAAATATGGGATTGTTCTCAAAGTAAAAATCCAATATCTGTGAATGTGACCAGATCTTCACATGGTATTCATATTTAGCTTTCATCGAATATAAATTTTTGAGTTAATTTAACCAGATGAGGAAAAAAAGACTTAATGAGGAAATTTAGATGAACTAACAAACAGTGGGAGCAGAACGGTCAACATAGCAAAACTAGACAGGTTTGAATTTGAGACTTTGAAAAACAGAAAGCATAAACAAACAAACAAAAAAAGCGAGGAACAGGAATTCAAATAATATTCAAATTTCAATGCAAATCAAGTGATGTAATATGTCTTACCACAAAAAGCTCAAAGCTCAAGCCTAACAGTGACATTTTGATAGATGTTTATCCAGTTTGTTTCTGAGAATGCCTTTGCATCTGAGAAGCAATGCAATATCATGAGTAATAATAGTAGCATCCCAGATTATAGAGGTCTATAAGGAGACTTGCATAACTTCTGATTTGTAGTGCACGTGAGCAACACAAGAGGCTGAATTACTCCACAATAAAGCAGAACTCTTGGACTAAACTAGAATAAAGAATAAGCTAGTTCACATTTCTTTAGCAATAAGAATATTTATTTAGGCAACAAGGCAGTGGCCAGAGAACACTGAGGAAAACAAAAAAACAACTCAAAGGTAAATGAGTAAGTGGAAAGAATCACAGAGAAGTTCTTATAAGGATATGATAATGCTACCATTTGTAAAGATTTTTATTTTTCATTTAGGAGTTGTAATTACATTTGAGAATAGTTTGGGCTAGCGCATAGATGACTGTGGAAAAATTTAATGCTTTTCAAAGTTATCAGGAATTCGCTTATCCTGAAATATTTTGAAGTGAATAACGACCTGATGGATTAAGGCCATCTCAGTTAGAGGTTAGTAGCTGTGCTGTAGAAGAATAACCAACTTATTGTTCCTGCATACTGAGTTTTTAAACACAAGAAGAACCTGTTCCTTCCTTCCTCTTACAAAACAGGACTATGAATGTACCACAGAAACTCTGGGTGTGTGCTTGTGTGCGCATGTGCACAGAAGAACTCTTCAAGAAACCGCTACAGCTGATATAAGAACTTGCCATAAATCACTAGGATTGCATTACATAAATCATCATTTTCTGAAACTGGCATTTCATGAGTTTCTTCAGGATAATCAAGCAGTGAAAGAAAAAGTGTAATGTAGCTCCCTTTGTGTGGCCCTGGCCACAAATTTAATCTGGTAGATTACAGTTAGAAGGCTACTGCTATTCTTTTTCTTGATTATTTATTTTTGTAGACACATATTATGTAACACGTGCTTGAGACCATCTGTTCCATATATATTTTTGACTGTCAGAAGTCATTGCTAAAATGTTGTGCAATTCATTTTATTTTGCATTTGCAGATTTATATAAAGCACATCATAATCGAACATGATAACAGAAAAAACAATTACAAAAAAATCTAAAAATCTTATCCTACTTCAATCTTCCTAACCTAAAACTCAAAACCTTAGAGACAGCTGTTGTTGACACAACTTTAACATAACAGTCTCTCATATTGGGGGGATTGAAGAAGACAGTAAGTCTTGAAATCTCTGCCAGACATCACCTATTTATTTATTTGCACACCAGCATTGACCGATTCAAGCTTCTCTTGCTCTAAGACACCTACGTCTTCGGTGCTGGTTTTGGCTGGAACAGA
>VZTL01008671.1:2131-14640 GCA_013400535.1 Scopus umbretta
AGCATTAAACAGATCTCCAGTCACATATCCCATTCCCGTTTCTCACTGAATCCAACTACGTTGTTCATTTATCCATTTTTTTTAATACCAGCAAATAGAATTTTTAATATAATATTTTAATATGATACATAATATTATATTGTATTTATAACAAAAATAGATTTAATTAATTCTCAAATAAGCCACCAAGCACAGACCAATATAGAATATACTTAGCCACTCTTAGAAAAAATTTTCACAAGGCTTTTCAATTAAAATTCTCAATGTTCTCAAAAATGGTTTTTAAAATAAACCACTGTAGTTTTTTGTCCTTTGTCTTTTATTCAAAAAAAGAAAGTTGTAGGTGATTGGAAAAAAAGAGAAGTAAAGAAACTGGCATTTTTTCCACATGGTTCTAAGTCCCCATGTACACTGGGTGCTTTCCAGTCTGGTCCCTGGTGGGAAGTGATTCCATTTTCAGGGCATAATCTAATTTTGCTTCCAAAACTATATATTGTACCAACATCTGAATGGAGATGGAGATCACGGACTAGATTCCCTCTCTGATCTATAGTTGTAAATCCTGATGAAGGTGCCCCTGCAGCTCAAGTGGTCCTTTGGACAATGCATTCAACATGTATTTTTCTCTGAAATTATTCTGCTTTTGAAAAGCATCTTGGGAGACCAAGTTTGTCGTTAACCAAAAGATAACAGGTGTTAGTGCAAAACCTGTCACCAGTCTAAAGCTGGCCAGACTGAGGTAATTACTTTGTTTATGTGGACCTTTCTGCATGTAGGGAATTATAACTTTTGACAATTGGATTAGTATTTCTGTAAGGTTATGCCCTTTGGGAAATGAAATCAGAAAACTGATGTTCATTTAACAAATCCTGTGTTGTCTAACAGCCAGAAAAGTGTGAGATTTTTAAATTGTCACCAGTCTAAGTTAGATGTATACACATCTAACTGTGTGTGTGTGTGTGTGTGTGTGTGTGTGTGTGTGTGTGTTCAGATATTTGATTGCCTTTTGACAGACCGCTAAGTTCCATTTGTTGGTCTTCCAGGGCACTCATTTTATAGATTACTGGCAATGTTACTTCTGAAAATGTAGGTGATGTTGTTTTATATTTGATTTTCTTGTATGAGATAATTATCCTCTGTTCTTTGTTCTAGATGTGTTCCCAGACACTTGGCAATCTTCTGAGTTTCTAAATTGGAGCTGTCTCATTCTCCATCACTCTGATTGTTCATTGGTAATCAATGGAGTCTTTTCCCTTATATCCCTTTGCATTAGGTAAGGACGCATTTAGAGTGCACTTTTATTCTCTGTCACTAAGCCTTCCTTCTGTTTTCAAATCTCACCACAAATTTCATTACTGTCCTATGCCAGTGTAACTACAATTTGCCATAGTGACTCAGTTGTCACCTTCATAAGCAAAGTGATTAGAGTCTCCTCCAAGCTGCAAGATGACTCCAAGGCAACACAAGGCAGGTGACAGGAATAACAGGTACTGCCTTTTTTTCATGTCAGGCCACTGTCAAATCATCTGAGAGATGTGCTGGGAGCAAGCTCTGTGAGCATGAATCAAGTACTTAGAGATATGTTTCAATATTTTTTTCATTTAGAAATCCTAAGTCATCAAATTTGTGAGTTCATGGCTTTTCAGCTTTGGGGTACTTTTCCTTCCATTTTCCTTATTCTTCCTTTGCTCCTGAATTTTTTCAAACATCTTACATTAAGAATTGGGGTTTTGGGGAGTGTACGTTTTCTCCTGTACCCTCACTTTCCAAATTGTCAGCAACACTTGAAGTATTCAGTAGATTGAGGGATACATTTAATTTATTTGACTCTGTACTCTGTACATTTCAAAAAATTAAAGTTAGATATAGTTCAAAGGTATCAAGATAAGAAGGGAATGGTTTCCCTTGGATGTCATTTAGCTGATTGTACTCACTAGTATAGTAAAAAAGAAAGGGGAACAGAGAAAATCCCCAAAGAACACAACCAAAAAAGAATCCTATTTTAGTGACTGATTTCATGGGGGAGTGGAATCAGTACCCAAAAGTGAAAGAAAATTCACCATTTACACACTGATTCCTCTTCCCTGGCCATTTTTCACTATTTCTTGATCAGAAACACATGGGCATTTGCACTGTATTGATAACACAATGGTGCAATTTCTGTGAGAATAGCTACCATTATAAGAAAGTGCAAAGCAGATTCAGAAGCCTATTAGCTGTAGTAGAAACTGAAAGTCCAAAATGAGGAGATGCTCTTGTTCTGTGCTGTGCGGGCAAGGATGAATCACTGCCCAAAAAGCCATCCATTAGATTAAGTTCCCCTTGAAAAATCCCTCCATACTCTGATTCACTGCTTCTTTCAAAAAAAAAAAACACCCTGCTACAGACAAAACATTTATTTTCAAGCCAACAATTATGAAAAATAAAATAAAATAAAATGTCTGATGACCAGTTTCTAATGTGAAAAGCATCCTTTTTAATGCAAACTGATTAATTCATCCTGTTGGGTTAATTAGCTCTGTTATTTCCTGTTTGAAAATAGATTGCTTTTAAAATACATTCTTGCCATTTTCAAACTCATAAAAATATCGGTCCATTAGCAACATTTGAGGAAGAGTATTTGTGACCAGGAAAAAACACAGCTGTGAGGACGATGGCCATAGCTCGCAGCGGGGCCATAGATCTCTTGGAGCAGGACAGGAAGGGGTGCCACCATGGATGCAGAGGTACCAGAGTCAGCAGAGGCTCAAACAGGATAGGAAAGAGAGAGTGTTCATATCTGTCTGAATAACTAAATTACAATATTTATATGGATAGTCTAAGTTATTGTTCAACTCGTGTCCTAAACCAGCCTACATGGTTCCATCTAGCATGCTAGCTTCTCTCCCAGGAACGTGGGAACATGGCTTGGAAAAGGATGTCAGTATAACTTGAAGGTATACTATGTGTAATTTGGGAAGACTAGAACAGTCACACTATTTGTCACATGTTTGCAGATCCCTTGGAAAGGCTGAAGCTCACACTTAAATGTTTGGATGTTGATGACCTGGACGATTAAACTTAGAAAAACATCAGAATTAATGAGATACATATATATCCCCCCATACCAGCCGCTGCGCTGTCTCCTGCTAGGGTGTTGCAGTTTGGAAGTTAATCTATTACTGCAGCAGAGTGTGTTCAATGAGACATTTGCACGGAAGAGACTTCTGAATTAGAACAATTTACACAAAAGCGCAACTTTACATAATGATAATGGACCAGATTGGAGTCCTAACTGCTCAGTTTTTCATACGAGTCATGCAGTTGGTGACTGATTTCATGGAGCAGCTCACATGAGTAATAGCTCAGCACTGTGACTAAGGGACCTGCAATCTGCCTTTCTATTATTATGTGTCTAATTATAACCTTTATTACTGAAATGCAGATTTGCAGTAAAACATGAACACACTCACCTGAAAGTTGCATAGGTACTGCTCAAAGCAATAAGATGCAGTTTCTGTCCAAGACAGTTTACAGCCTAGAAAGCAGTTGTGTGATAACAAGTGAAAATTTAAAAAAAAAAAAAAAGATAAATGAGATAGGTTTAATCAAAATCAAACAGATATAGGTAGGATTAGGAGAGCATGGAGATCATCTTTCTGGATCTTATAACAGATAGCTATAAAATTATAGAAGTAGCTTAGAATATACTTTTATAACTTATTGAGTATATTGCATCTTATGATTAATAACATTTGTTAAAAATTGCACAAGTGCCATTGGTCTGATCAACTTCTTGGGTTTTTTTTCCTGTACACTTTCCAAAAAAAAAAAAAGTTTATAGGACTTGGCCTCTCATGGATGAATGGAAATAAATTTGGTCAAAGCAAATTTTACAAAAATTCTCTACTAAGACAGCTCCAGAACTTTCTACATGGGTAAATACATTCACATATGTATTTATTTTTGTCTTGATGCTTTTTTGCATTTGCTGTTAACACAGAAATTGGTGGCAAATTTCAAGAAGCCGTGCTAATTATTCTCAGTAGTAAGAACATTTTTTCACTTTCATTAAGCTTTGCTGGCATTCAGCTGTTTGGACTGGTAATTCTAAATGATGTTTCAGTGTTCAGTTTAAGTGGCTTGGAAATATTTCAGCTAAAAGTAATTTTAAAGTTAAGAAAGATACCAAGTTTGGCCCCTATGGAGAAAAAAAAGTTACTTCTTGTATACAGACTACCTGAAATTTGGTATGGTGTTTGTTTCATGCTTGTTCTTCTGAAATTCTATCCAAATTGGGTTTGCTTATAGGACTTTGAAAAACTGAAGTTCAGATGTAATCAGCAGATGATTTGAACTGCAGTTTACAGAGCAAAAATTGGGACTGAGAGGAGTGTGACATGAGGACCATGAGATAGCTAAGACACAAGGCTGCAAAAAAGGCAGTTTGGAGAGGAGAGGGGAGAACAGAAATCAGCAGGGAGAACTGAGGCTTTTAAGAGAGTACGCTTAAATCAAGTGCATGGAAATGAACTGGGAATCATAATTTCTCTGCTGTCACAAATATCTGTGAAAAAAGCTAGTAAAGTGTCCATTCCTCTCCAGCGCTGATTCAAACTGAGAATGACAACCTAAGATTGCTATCCATTATTCCATTAGCTAAAATGACTGCAATCTCCTTAGCGGAGCCAAAGGCTCAAGCCCTTCTGTTGAATCACGGCAGTGTCAGTACAATCCTAGATGATGGCATCTAGAGCTCTGGCTTTTAAAAGCCAGGGAGTGACACTGAAAAGATGAGCTTGGAATGACTTTGCTGAAGATGGAAAATGCACATATACTCTTGTTAGGAACCCCAGTGTGAAAGTTCCTGGAGCATCTTTGTTTCGGCACTGTCTCTGCCTGCATGAAACTCCAGAGGCAGTAGTGTAGGCTGGATTCAGTGAGCAGAATGGACAGTGCTCCGTTCAGGAGCAACTACTCAATATTCTATTTATTTCTCTGCTGTTCAGTGCAGGAACAGAGTTTTTCTGAGAGCCAGGCGCCTCTGCTCTCTGGCCCCCTTATCCCTGCCCCAGGACAGGCAGGCCAGCTGGCTGGAGGGGCCATGCTTGCCCCGTTCAGTGGGCAGCTTGTATTCTTTTACTGCATGGTGTTCAAACTCCTTGGCAACACAATTGCTTCCTCATGTATTTATATTTTAATTTCTCTTTCAAATCATGCCCATTGTAGTATCTGAGAACATCACAAGCCTGCATTATATATTTTTACTGACTGTGAAATCAAGAATTGACATTTATTTGTGAATGACCACAACCTGTCTTTCTTAATTCTGTCAATTATCTTTTTTCCAGACAAGTTATAAATTAGTATTCTTCTATGTCAGTTATGTTAGTATTTTATATTTTTATTTAAATATTGACCTTCTTAATATGTCTGTAACTTGGAATATCTATCAGTCACTGAAATACTTATCTAATACTTATCTAGGCAAGTGCAAGACATAGTCCAAAGCATATTACAGAAGGTTGAAAACACATTATTGAGGGTCCTGGGCTTGGAAAAACTCAATCATATATTTAACTCAATAGTTCTTGGATGCAAATACAGAACCTGAAATTAATCAGATACACACATGCTTGCAAGATCTAAAAATGTTAAAATAGCAAATCACAAGTTTTGCACAGTTTTCAAATACAACATAACTTTTCTTAGTGAGACGATGGGAGTGCATTATAGCAGCTGTTACCACATAATTAATATCCTATTTGTCAAAACCAATACCAAAAAACTCCTCACTGAAAGGGGAAATCCCAAATAATTATATCTGGCAATTTCAGATTGAATTTCTGTAATGTGCGTGATAAATAAGGTAGATTAGGGATTGCCTTAACTAAGCATATTATTATGCTTTAATACTAATTACTAATACTGTAACTGTTTCTGGTTCAAATACTGGACCACTGCAATTGCTTCTAAGTTTAGTGCTATTTCCTTGGCAATGGCTGAGGGTAAAACAGCACATTACATAAAATTACTGATCACATGATTTCTATATTAATGTTTGATTCTCCTAAAAATGAAACTAATGTGAAGATGCTGGAAAATGCACCATAAATTAAAATTGCAAAATGCTACAGCTTATTTAATCTTCTACATTGAAAGGCAAACTCAGTATCTAAATAGTTCCACTGAAGTTGTATTTGTTTAGAGAAAATCTTTAACCTTGATAAATTATTGAAGAAATTTCATTAACCCTTTGACATGAATATGGCAGCTGTCATGCTTAAAGTTACACTGGAAAGCCTTGCAGAAGTTGGAAGTATTTTTATACACTTTCTGCAAGTTATACTTAAATAGTCTTGTCTATATATAGGGAACATCTAGATTTCTTTGACACACTGCCCCAGAACTGTGAAAGATTTACTGCTCAGAATGGTTCACTGGACATAGTTATCTTCAGTTGCTGTTTTGTGCAGGCATTTTAGAGAATGCCAGAGTGTAGCTGTTCAAACAGCTGAGAAACACGGATCCTGATTACAGTACATATATTTTCAAAATTAAATAGGTTAGCAGTTATGCTTTGAATAATTTATTGGAAGACAGATTTTCTCTGCACAAACACGGTGTTGGAAAACACATTCCACTGCTTCTCTATTCAGCCACATTATTCAGTTTTCCAGAAGAGTTTAAAAAACTATTCCTGTGCTAGGCAGTATGGCTGTTCTTATCAGGTTTTGCAGTCAGACAGCCCAGATACTGATATGCACAGTCAATTTCTTTGAATTCCCATGTGGGACTTTTTAGTACCACACATTTATGGCAGAAATTGGTTAATTTTTGTGTCTGTCCCCTGTCTTCCACTGAGCTTTCCACTAAGCGATCCACAATTTGATGTTTTTTTCCAAATGAAAGATTGCATCTAAAGAATTTGTGAAACATATTGACTTCATATCAAAATATGATTGCATTTGCTCTCTCACCCAGCAAAAATAAATTACAGAACTGGTGTTCCAGGAAGTCTATTTTTTGAGTAAATAAAAGCTTTAATCCTAAAGTTTTAGGGTTTCACTCAAATTCAGAGCTGGATATTCATCTGGGGTAAAAACTGTACTACAGTCATTTTCAGTACATGGAGATCAGGCACACAAGGTTTTTTTGGACTTAATTAATCATCTGGCTGTGGAGTTTTAATCTATATTTCAAGATGATACAAACCAAAAATGCCTATGGTAAAAATGTAAATGTAGCTGCAGACCCTTAAGCACTGCATAATCATGAATCAGGCTAACTTGCATAGAATCTATAATTCATGTTTTAGGTGATCATCATTCATTATGTATTTTCTTTTTTTTAAAGATACCAACTGTATACTTCAGGGTTTGTCAGCACTTACATATTATAAACATCATTTATGAGGGCTGGCTAATTATTTCCAGAGGCATAAGACCAAAAAAGATGGTAGCAGAACTCCTTAAAGAGAACTCAAGTGGTTGTTGTTTAGCTGGTCCCCAACTGCTAGTGGAAACATCACACATTTAAAGTTGAGTTGCCTCTGTCTATGCATCCTCTGTGTGCTGTTTTTCACAGCTGATAAAATCACTTTCTCATTTGCAATTGTGTAAGCTGAGAGTAATTTCAGTCAGGGCCCTGTAATGGCACTTTTGTGAAATTATTCTTGGCGCAGTCAGGCAAATTGCTCTGTCTTTATGGTATCTTTTCTATTTAAGCAAAATCTTTTCCAGTTTGTACACAAAACCTCATGTACACCTAGTGTTAGATGAGCCAAAGAAGATAGAGGAACTATGTTCAGGGTAAAGTCTGTACTTCTGTTTTCACAGAAGCCCAACCAAACCATGAAATTCTGAATTCTCCATCCCTTTTTGAGGGTATTCCAAATCTGGGTTGAAGTACTCCATCTCTAGCCTGATTCAGCTGATTCAGGAGCATCATGTTATACTAAAGCTAACGTCAGTCATCTCTGTTATAAGTCTGTACTTCAGCTTTGTGTTCATTTGTGGGTATCTGCAGCAAAAGGAGGTTAGCTCTATAACTAACTGCATAGCCATAATCCTCCTGAAGCAATTGCAGATTTTCACTACTGCAAGCACTTACCACAGCTCCACTGAAATAATTTATAATGTAAAAATTTGCAGTTTGGCCCATTCTGTTTAAAGAATCCACATTGGAACAACATCTGTGATTGATTTAAGCTTGCATCTGGGGAAAAAAGACCTTTAAAAATAGCAAACAGTTCCTAGGGTGTGGAAATTATAATGCTAATAGACCTAACTGGAATAAAAGATATTCGCTCAAAAGCAATTTGGAAATAGGTGTTCAGCCTGGCCATTATAATTAAGGTAATAATGATGCATCTGTTCAAAATAAGTTCAGAATCTTTTACTCAATCCAGGAAGAATCGATCTCTGTTAAGTTTTCACAGATGTATGAGGTCAAAAATAATTATAGGGGCCTGATCCAAAGCTCATATTTCTCTACAAATCTGACCCATATTTGTTTTCCGCATTTTTGTTTCTTCCATATTTATTACTTAAATGCATTTATATTTCAGTCAGCTAAATACTGGGGCATAATGACAGCTGATGGTCTTGAGACTGACAGAGGGTCTGTCAGCAGGGAGGAAAAAGGAAAGTAAGAAGGTGTTAGGATCCTCTTAGCTGGTGGCACTGGGGAAACAGGTCCACGGGGTAGAAAAGAGGGTAGAAAGGGCCATCATACACCCACTCCTTCAAAGAGAGATCTCTGAGCACTGAAGGAGGCCAATGCAGGCAGATGGATAGATAAACAGGTGTAGGGTGGCTTCTTTCCATCTGTCCATACTAGTGTATAGTTCTTCTTTTAAGGGAAGTGTCCAAATCTGTTGTACAAATATTATGCATATTTTTGTGTGGTTTCAATTACAGTAATATGTCCGGGGGAATTCAGTCTCCCAGGCAAAAGATCTACCTACTACCTAAGCATATTTTCAGCCAAATTTTAGCACTACTTCAAATCATCAATTTTTTGCATTCCCCAACTTCTTCCTTGTTCTAGACTTCTCAGTGTGGAATAAATAAAAAAGTAATGTAAAGCATATATATATATGTATTTATATGTATATGCTTATATATTTAAGATAACAAATTGTGGAAGTAAACTTCATTTTAAGTGAAAAAGCTGATGATACTGCTTAAGAAACAGAGAATCATAATGAAAAAAAAAAAATAGTTGATAGTTTGAAAAAGAAACTATTTCCTATGGATTACTTCAATTGCAGTAAAATCACACTTTCTGAGAGAAATCTCTTGGGCGGCAGGGGGGGCTGGGAACTGTGTCAGGTGTCAGCATTCAGGCAACAGCTGTAATGGTGCCCTAGAAATTCACTTTGCAAAACTTACCTTAAACAATCTCTCGGAAACCTCCTCCCTTCCTGATATACTCACCTGCTCACAGGGAGAGGAATAGATTCCTGTGGTGCCTCTCACAATTATCAGCCACTTCTAATGGTAAGATGAAGTTTTCAGTTGCCAATGCTTTGTTAGATGTTATCCATTGAGACTAAAATTTCTGCATGTAAGAGGAATCTAGAGAAAGGGAGACAGTGGTTAATGGGAAGAGCTGACTGTGACAGAGGAGCATAGCTGGTTCTTAAGATACTCCAGAGCGCAAGGTATATAAAGGCAGAAAAGGACTGCTGGGGTAATGCTGGAGCTGCTGAGGCAGAAAGGTGAACTGAGGAATGGAGTCAGGAAAAAGAGATCAGCAATGGGGTTGGGTTGTCCCCAGAAAAGAGAGGTCCAACTCGTCGGAACCTGCAGCTCTGCCTATTTTTAGCTCTGCCTCACCACCAATGCTTGCAAGGGAATCCAAGGCTTATGTGGTCTGTCCTGAAGGAAAATATCTTCTATTAGCAAAGCACGATCCTCATCTCTACCTGGCAGAGCCGGACAACAGTGGTCAGTTGTTATCATTGGTAAAACACATGGTGAGTTGCAGAATTACTTTAAACTGTCACATGTAAAATTCTTTCTTATTGTCAAATGCAATCATATTGGCCTCAATACAGAGGTTTTTAGTAAGCAGTAAACCCTAAAAGCCAGCCCACACTGACCAGCACTGCAGGGAGTTCTTTACCCCATGGCAGGGAATTTGCTGCTTGTTGCTGAGTACAAGAAGTTAGGACTCTAACAAGCCCTGGGAAGGGCAGTCTGGATGCCATTCAGAGAAAGGTGTCCAGCTGCTAAGTAAAGATTTTCTGAATCCCAAATAAGTTGTTGCCAAAAGCTTGCAGGTATTAGCCTGTGAGTCAAGAGCCAGGTGAAGGGCCAGCTGGAGTCACAACACTACCATAGTGATAAGGTCCACCAATCTTATCTAGTGATAAGATTCCAGCCAGAGGAATCTTGTCGCCACCAGGAAGAAATCCTAGCCTTAGCCTTACTTTCAGTGTAATTCTGGCTATTATCAGTCCCTGCCTCGGCTTTATAAGTATACTGGGCATTTCTACGCTATGGTCTTCTTGTCGTGCTTTCTCTGCCTGGTAGATTATGAAGCCTCTTTTCTTGTCTGCCAAAAGATGCCATAGTGCATGACCACAGGAGACAGTGGGATCCCTTGCTGGATTGGGGATTCTCTGAGGCATCAGGAGTACTTTTCTTTTCAAATAAGAATTGGTATCTTTAGCCTGATTGGGACCTCCTTGATTTTTCATTTGGTGATGGCACAATTCACCAGTATGAGCACACCCCAGCTGTAAGCAGTCTTCACAAAGACATGGTAATTCTGGATGACTTTTCTGAAACTGAGTTGAATGTGCAGGTTGCCTGTGTTGAAAGGGCCCTGGGGGCTTCCCATACCATTTGGGGTGGGGAAAACTCACAAGTCAGAGTGTGCTTTAAGGAGTATCCACACAACCCATTGCATGTGGTCAGGAAAGGTGGCATCAAGGCTGCCAGGAGAGCTGCAGTAATGTGACCATGGAAGCCTCCCTAAAATGGAGGAGTTCATAACAGTGAGCAGTGCTTAAACACCTGCTAGGAGAGAAATAACTCTGTCAAGAACAGTTTGAATTGTGTGGCCTTGCGATTTATTGATGGCACATTTTGTACAACAATGGGAAGTCAAAGTTCATTAATTAATGCCCCTCCTATTCACTGAATGAGACAGGTGATTGCAAAGTAATTTTTCTGTAAGACACCCGAGTAAGGCTATGTCATAAAACATGTATTTAAACAAACAAAAATGGATTTTTCAGGTGATCTTCAACAGTTCTTACCCAACTTTTAGGTTTTGAGTGTCTGACTTAAGCTGCTAAATGTTTACATAGTACTGGTTTTAGTGCAATACATTTACACATTTAGCCTTTTGAATTGAGCTGAGAATTTGGTCATTCTCACTGTAAAACACAGCTTTCTTGGGAATAATTGTCCAAAATAGCCGTTTTCAATAATCACTTTTAAGAGTTCTATCAGGAATTGCTCAGTGCCTTGCTGCAGAGTGACTTAGACTCTCAGGATCTGACCAGAATATTAATTTGGAATTGAATGCCAAAGCACAGAAAAGGACAATACATTCAGATTACTTAGTGCTTTTATTTTATTCCCATAGCTGTACAAATGTTGGGTGTTTTTTGTGTGCCAGTTATAAGAACAGACTCTTGGCTCCTCCATCTGGTTACTAACTACACATAACAAAGAGGTTTACTAAGGACTGATCGTAAGGCAAAATGTACTGTTGTGCAGTTTGTCATGGGTTTTTTTTTAACTTTTTCTGCCCTCTGATTGTCTTTATACTTGAGACAGTGGTGCAGTATCTAATATATTTTATACAACTTTCATAGGAAATGTACTGTGAAACAATGTAATTATCTGACTATATATATATTCTCTTGCCAGTCTGACTTATCATTCAGGAAATAGCTTTTATTCAAAACCATGTCAACAAGAGATGCACTAATTTTTGAGGACTTAGCAATGAAAGCAGTGGGAAAAGCTGACATTGTTTATTATCTTGTAATGATATTCAAAATCGCCTTATATAATCATAAAACAGCCCTCCCAAGAGCTCTCTTGAGAGATTAATATGGATGTTATAGTGCCTCAGGATAATAATGTGCATTTTCAGTAACCGTCTTTGGAAGGTTTCCTGTTAACAAGAAACACAATATTATTTTTTTTTTTTTTACTTCATGTTTAAATAATATGGGAGGTATGAATACAGACTGGCATTAATAAAGATTGCTCATATTTAGGCCATTATTGTGCAGCCGAATGCCCACATGGTTCCGGACCCCCCCTTAGGAAGACAAGCCTGTAGTGTCACACCCTCCCTCTTTTGCAGGCTGTTCTCCAATCCCCTGTCCTCCTTTGTCTTTCTGTGTGATTTTTGTGGGTTTATCAAATCTCTTGGGTCTTATTACTCAACATGCAGGTGCAAACATGCAGTAAACAATCCAGCTGCATATACTTAACCATACTGTGCTAGACAACTGCTTTGCAAAAAAAAAAAAAAAAAAAAAAAAAACACAAAAAAAG
>VZTL01008671.1:14689-24955 GCA_013400535.1 Scopus umbretta
CACCCCCCCCCCCCCCCAAAAAAAAAAAAAGGCAATAGCTCATAAAATGTTCCAAAATTTGTGGAAACAGTTTAATAAGGCCTTGAAGGACAGGTTATCAATATTCTGTGCTTAACTATTTTATTGCATGTGAGGTGTTGATTTAATAAGCTTCAATATATAATTAAAACTTGCACATTCAGAGATAGTGGTAAAATCTGTTGCCTGCAAAACTCGCCATTGCTATAGTAAAAATAATAATTGCAGTTAAGTAGTCTGGAATGACAGCTTTCCTGCCCTAGAAATAAAATTAGTGAAAAATGTTTCTATGCCAAAGGTCCTACTGTAATGGACTTATAATAGTCTTCCACAGCTACGCAAGCGCTAAAGTAGGACACATCGATCTAGGGTAGAGGCTTTATTAATAAAAAGACATTGTCATCTGAGATATTATAACAGCTAACTGACTCCATGGACCCCCAAGTTTGTTGTCACTGTGCAGTTGACTCCATCCTGGAAGAACTGCAGAATGACAAGGATGAGAGAAATTGCTCCTCCTGATCCAAATGGACATGCCCCTGCTACCTAGGTTGAAAACACAATGTGCTTTAGCTTCAGTCAAGATGAGAGCTTTGATGGCATGGCACAGTGAAAGCCAGTTGGTAGCGAGGAGTGTTACACACACCTGACACTAACAGAGAACTTTGTTCCTTTTTATGGAGCCTAGGCTGGGTACTGATCTCTTTTTCTCACAAAACTGGAGATTAATGTGGATTTAAACAGGGGGCATGGTGGAAAGCATTGCAGGAGAACACATGCTGTAACTTACAGACCTGACCTGTTACCTTCAGACTTTAAACATATCTTAATAAAAGCTGTTATTTGGTTTTATCTGTAAGAATTTAAACCTTCATTTTTGAAAAATAATTAATTACATGGTAGGTAGTACCTCTCATGTTTTAGGATCACATACTTCTTTAATAATTTGCGAACTATTAGCTGACAGGAGGTTGTTTCATCGAATAAGTCCTAGTGGATTTAATTATACTCTTTGAATGGTTTTGTTCTCACATTTGACTTGTTGGGCACATATAGCTTTAACCCAGACAGTTCAATTTTCACAGTGTTTATTAGGGATGGGGGTTGAAGTACAAACCAAGCCATTAAACCAAGGAAGCTCATGACGAATGTAGTTAATAAAAGAGTCACTGGACTGGAAATAAAGGCTTTTTCAACATGGAAGAAAACAGTTTTCCACATATGTTTTCCATTTTTTTGTATTCTTTTTCCCCAAGAAGAGAACATGACTGGAAGGGCCTGAGCCCAAATACTGCACCTACTATCTCCAGGGAAAAATTTTCTTAGATATTGCAGCTGGTTGCTCTTTTTTCAGTGGGCCAGGTCAGCATGTGGGGGTGGCATACACAGTAACGTTGCACATCCTGAGAACCTGACAGGGACGGGGATTCCTGGTGGGTTTTTCAGACCCAGAAGCCATGTGTTGGACCCACTTTGTGTTCTTTTCTAATAGGCATAGCTGCTGTGCTTCTTCAAGCCACTCTGCAAGGAAGCCTTTTAGCATATGTAAGTAGGACCGTTACTTTTGTTCATGCTCAAAGCAAGCTTCTGCTAAGAGTAATTCCTTGTAACAGTAACTGCCCAAGTCCCTCAGGGTTGTGGGAGCCTGTGGCCTTAGTTTGTAGTCCCTTGGCATACTTTTTGAATAGACAGTCATGTACCACTTCAAATCATCTTTGGATAACTTTCATAAACCACCTGGTAATCCTCATCTTGTAAGTGTTCTTTCTCTCTCATTGGGAAATTATCTGCACAGTACACTGCATTTTAGTCTGTGCTTTCAGCCAAAATTTTGTATTTCAGGACTCCATTTCCACCTAGAAGAGTTGATCACAGTCAGTGTTTTAGATTTTTTTAATGTATATTCATGTTAATTTACAGAAATTGTGTAAAAAATATTCCCCTTGGATGCATGGTGTTTAAAACAGATTTTTTTTCTGAGAAAGACAAAAGCAATTTATCTCAAAAGTATTATGTAGGTGTCTGGTCAGAGATACTGTCCAAGTGCTTGCTTTTGGGATCTGCCTGACATTTCATTCAGCTTGTGTCTTTTTTGTTTTTTCTTCTCCCCCCTTTACTGTTTCTGGAATACACCCACAGCTCCACCTCCCACTGACTGGCCCCAGCATTTGAGTTCACTGACCTCATCTGTATTGTGTGATGTTCCTCTTGTTTCACTTAACCGTATACATAAAGAAGACTATAGTTGTTTGGTTTTTTTTTTTCCTCACCAAGTGCAACATTAAACATCCAAATCATAGAAATAATTTTCTCCCTGAGGAAAATGACGTATCTGAAGAAACAATGTCAAAATACCATAAAAGAATTTCTAACTCAGTTATGTTTTATACCTAATAACACAAGAAAGATGTGACATGTGAAAGAAATACAAAATCCCTATCTCCTCTCCAGCTTCAAACCCCCTTCCTCTCCAGCCCTAACGTTCTCTGAGATTTCTTTACTGCCTACCCTGGGAATATAACATCTTCCTGAGCACCTCTTTCTCCTTTTTTCTGCTCATCTTGCCTTCTTGGTTCCTTTGAGAGTGGGATTAAGAGAAATCCTTGTCTTTTTGTAACCTGTCACTCCTGTAGGTGATGTTTTTCCAATTCATTTTAAAGCCCAGCTGGGAGACTTGATTCTTAATAATCATCCTACCCAAGTTAGTATTTGTTAGCACTTTACTGGCGGTGCTGTCCAACGAATGGATGATGAACAAGCAGAAAACTTTTATTTAATTTTAATGCATCTTTTCATCTTAATATTGAGACTACATAAATAAGATATAGGCATAAAACATTTTATAGTCAAAATAGAAAACAAAGGGAATGATTTAGAGTGATCTGAAGATATACAGATGATGGACTGGCCCATCATACTTTACACTGACATATGAATTTGATAACTGAATACAGTGAAATGACACTTAATGTAACTTTGACTTTGGTTTCTGGTGTTTTCCCATGTTTTTCTTTTCTATGATTGAAATATAAAACTACTCAATTTATCTTTAACAATTTATAGCTACAATTTAAAGTTCAGAATCTTTATGTATGTTTTCTCTGTAATATTAGTAAGTGAACGATGTTTGGAGATTTTTGCATTGTAACCTGAAAATGACTTTTTTGGGTTCTTTGTGGAGAAATCATTATTTAGAAATTATATATCCCTGGTGTTTCCATGGAAACATTTTCACCTCATGCTAATGAAATACAAATTATGGGGAAATAAAGTATTTCTTTTAGCATAGAAGAGAATTAAAAGAATATTTATTTGCAAATTGGAAAAGTTTAATGCAGATACCTGGTCAAGTCCAGTCTCTCAGCACAGCTGTCAGTACAGATTCAGAAATGGGTCAGGTTCATCCTGTTTGGTGTTGAATTCGAGAAGCTGAATGAGTTACCATGAGCGTAAATAGACATGCTGTTTACTGGCAATGACGTGTCAAAGTCCTTTATTTTAATCTGAGTCTAGGTATCTGGGCTCAACTCTGCCTATGCACATTTCTTGCTGCAAATAACTTTTTCTGGGGGTTTTGCCCTAACTGACACAATGCAGTTAGCATTTACCCACTGTGATAATTTTACTCTTCCCAGCACTGGGGAGTAGGAATTAAAAGCTGGTAGCACTGTTATTGTAATTAAGAGATGTTGGCTTTATTTCCAGTTCTACCACAAGGGTAAAGCACTGATCCGTTTTCTTTCGACAGATAGCAAAACTTCTTCTGACTCCTGTCGCAACTGCGCTGGCTCCTCCAGGACTTCTGGGTCCTCTTTGGGCTAGACCCACTGAAGAGTACGGGGTGGCTCTGAAATGGAGTGCTTGGCTGGCAGTCAGGTGAGGAGCAGAACAAGCAATATCCAAATGTTCTTGATTCACTGCAGCAAACAAAGCCCGTGTTGTCTTTGCCTATGCTCCCAAGCAGAAGCTGCTGCTTTGGAACTGTGCTGTGGGTCTGATCCAGGGGACTCTGCAGCCAGTGAGGGCAGGTGTCATCCACCACTGCTGAGCATAGGCTGGCCCAGGCCATCATGGCCATAAAGAGTGCTGTCACAAATATTTGCAGCACAGTGGTCCCCAGTGTCCTAAAAGACCACCTTGGACAAATGTTCTTGATCCTGATAGTGAGGGTGGGGAGCTGGGTGTATGTGGTTGTTGATGGTGCTTTTGAGGATTTGTGATTGATTTTTGTTGGGGTTTTTATTTTTAAATTTTTTTTATTTAGGGAATTCTGTGTGAGGGACAGGAAGAAAGGCAAATTTCTGTTTAAACAGTATTTTTATTTTGTCAAATTCTTCCTCTTATCACAACAAAAAAACAGAGTTGTCAAAAAATAATAGGAATGTTGTTTTATTAATCCATTTTTGTAAAGCATATTCTCTCTGACAGGTTCCTTCAGACCTCTTGGTCAGCAGTTTGGCTTGAGTTGCATTACTTCCACAAGAAGAAATTATATATAATCTGCAATGCTTTGTCACCTTAATTTTTCACTGTGAAAAGTCTTTCCAAATTCACTTTACATTGCAGGAGATGCATGTTGCTGGAAAAAGGCCATGCACTGGTATTTGAAAAAGCACCAATAGGATCCTATGTGTATTTTCAGTAATATGAAGGGCTAATCAGAATAGAGATGATTTTTTTCTAGTCATGGACATAACTTATACACACAAGCCTTTATGAACAATGGTTTTAAAGATGAAACGTCTAAGTGCTTCTTCACCTGTGGCATTGCCTCATTCAGTGTGTGCAAATATATAAATGGATATGCAGGGATGTGTGCTTCTTTTTACCTCTTATGACATTTAGTAAGGACTAAATAAACCATTCTGGCAGGAGATTAATTACTTTAAACTATATAACAGATCAAACATTTTATTCCATATTATATTTCCACAGGGACAATATTTCACAGTATTTCATAAGAAGAGAAAAGCCTACAAGTACAGTAAGCTTTAATACATAGCTATCTATACAAGAATGCACACAGTGCTGAGCACTGTGTATATAGTTGTAAATGCTACATATGCTTGAAAAATACATATATTCTCATGCACTAATTACCTATAAAATCAGTTTGGGAGAGTTGCATTGGCATACTATTTGTCCTTAAATAACTTTGAAATCACTCAAAACACATACACACCTTTTTTCTTTAAAAGCAAGCCAAGTAACAGAAATATCTACCTCACTCACATTAAGAATTGGCTGACCCATAAGGGAGGTTGGAGCTTTGATGAACCATGAAAGAGCTACTGGAAGAGCAATCATGAGATGGTCACAACTTAAGAATATGTTGCTGTCAGATGCCCCACACATATTTTACTGATGACGTGCAATAACTATTAATCTTAAAAACATCAACGTAGTAGCTGAAAAGATCCATCAGTAGTGGGGGTGGGGGAGAATAAAAGTTAGAGCTACTATATAAAGAATTTCATATGGAGAAATGAGTAGTTGCTGTTTGGAAACAGCTATAATTAGAGTAAGGAGTTACCCAGACTTTATTAGCCTAGATTTTGTTGATGTGACTGATGTTAACAGACTTGAGCCCTTTGTGGTCACAGAGGTAAGAGGAAAATATGATCTGTAGTTCATTTAACTATTGCTGAATTACACTGTTCTTTTTTGTTAGAAAATGTAGAAGGAAATTTGCCCTGAAAATGTGAAAGAAACAGCCATCAATAGCCTCAAAGCCTTTGCCTTTGCTGATAAATGTATTCAGCCAGAAATTTTCTGCCAATTCAGCCTCCTGCTGCCACCCACAGCCAGCTGTGCTTAGGAGTTCTTCAGCTGATGATAGTCAGAAAGGAGGTGAAGGGATTCTGTGTGTTAGGAACACAAAGCCTGGGGAAAAATCAAAGTGGTAATGGACTTAGAAGAAAGAAACAAATTTAAAACAAAAATAAAAATTGACAAAGCATTGATTTATGGTGTCTGTTTTTTCCAGGTTCAGAGTAGCAGCAGCAGCAGTTGTTGTCTTTCTCTAGATCTTCTTTATGTACTTTATTTCTATTACAGAGTATTTAGGCTGAGAGTTTCAATCACTGGAAAATAGGGTTCAGTGATTGCTTGAGGTCTTGGATAAAGCAGCTGCTGAAAGCAAAGCTCCTGGAACTGTACGTTTTTGTTGACCTTTCTTGGCCACCAGGTGAGGGTCTTCAGTCCTTCCCATTCCAGGCTGGAATGGAGCCATGCTGAGCTGCTGCTCCTCCAAGGACCAGCTGCTGTCCTTAAAGTGCCTTTTGTGAGGATAGAATATGACTCTAAATAGATGGGTTAAAATAAAAATTAGAAGTCCAAAAAATAGCACATTATAGCATATGATTGGTGACATATTGGATCCCCTAACAACTTGATGGGTCACAGGATTCAAACTAACTTGTGTGCGAAGCAGGATCCTTTTTCCTTTTTGGAAAAGGGGTTGGGAAAAAACATTAATCTTCACAATTGCAAAGGTTTTCTCTTCTTCTCTTGTAGCGTAATATGAACTGTTTATTCTGAATCCTTCAGAAGTAAAAACTTGCAGAGGTCAGTCTGACTTGACCTCATCACAGAGGGAAAGGAGGGCAGAGCTCCCCACAGGCTGCATTTTGATCTGTTCGTGATAAAACTCTGGCATTTCATGGGCACTTAACAGGTGTCTTCACTGCACAGTAGTTTCTTACAAAGGCCTGTGTGTTTGAGGAAGTGCAATGAGAAAACAAAAGTGGAAGAAGAGTGATTCAGGAGCTTGTCCAAGACCACAGAGCTTATCTGTGTCAGAATCAGGTTCAGCAGCTCTCCCAGCTTTCAGCCTGAGACTCTGTTCAGATATCCTCCCTGTAACCACTTTGATCCATAAGCTGAAGTCTCAGTCTCTCATTTCTGCTGCCATAAGTATCATCATTCTTGTCTCTATTTGTATAAATGTGTTCAACTGGACAGAACAAGGTCCTCATGGGAATTTACTCCAAACACTGGACTAGATTTGTTCATATGTCAAGGGATGGGGGCCAGGGTTGGCAAGGAGGACTTTGGCTGGGTATGTCAGTATAATTTAGCAGGAATGTTCCTCACTTTAACATGGACATATTAAACTGCTGTGGTTCATCAAATATCATATTCTGCTTTGACCTTTGGCTTTCTCCCATTAGAATTGTAATCATTTGGCTGGTTAATTACAGAATTTGCAGCCTGTGGCCAAGAGGAAGGTTTATAAAAATCCCCTCTTGGCCTGAGAATGGTTAGTGTGCTATGGATGCATGGGGTGTACAATCAGCACATGAACTGAGCCATGCTAACGTGCTTCTACAAATCTGTTATGGCAAAATACTGAGAGAGCTGGAGGAGGAGCTTGCCATGCCACTCTCCATCATTTATCGGCAGTCCTGGTTAATAGGGGAGGTCCCAGACAACTGGAGACTTGCCAGTGTGACACCCATCTACAAGAAGGGCCAGAAGGAGGATCTGGGGAACTACAGGACTGTCAGTCTGACCTTGGTACCGAGGAAGATTATGGAGTGGTTCTTCTTGAGTGCACTCAACATGCCTGTGCAGGTCAGCCAGGGAACCAGTCCCAGCGAGCATGAATTCATGAAAGGCAGGTCCTGCTTATGAACCTGATCTCCCTCTATGACCAGGAAACCTACCTAGTGGATGAGGGAAAGGCAGTGGATGTTATCTACCTGGACTTTAGTAAAGCCTTTGACACTGTCTCCCACAGCATTCTCCTAGAGAAGCTGGAGTCTCATGGCTTAGGCATGTATACTCTTTGCTGGGTAAAAAACTGGCTGGATAGCTGAGCCCAGAGAGTTGTGGTGAATGGAACTAAATCCAGTTGGTGACCATTCACAAGCAGTGTTCCCTAGGGCTCAGTATTGGGGTCATCCTTGTTTAATATCTTTACCAGCGATCTGGATGAGGGGATTGAGTGCGCCCTTAGCAAGTTTGCAGATGACGCTAAGTTGGGTGGGAGTGTCAGTCTGCTCGAGGCTAGGTAGGCTCTGCAGAGGGATCTGNGGCATGGTGGGTTTGGGTTGATGGTTGGACTAGATGATCTTAGAGGTCTTTTCCAACCTTAATAATTCTATGATTCTATGAAAATCTTTGACATGGCTGGTTGTTTGACATGTAGCTTCCTGCAAAGGCAGCATGGCACCATCCACAAAAACATAGTGGGGTTTGGTTTGTTTTGGGGTTTTTTGAAGGGGAGAGGGAGGTTGGCTCTGTTGTTTTGTTTGTTTAGGTTTTTTTACATCAAGTACCTGGCTTGGTCTTTCTTCAGCAAAAAGATCCAGAAGAGTCATAAATTATAATACTTTATGGAATAAGTTCCTACTTTTAGGTCTTTATCTATAAGTTGGTAGCTTCCGAGAAGAGATAAGAGATAAAAGGCAGACCTTACATTAATCAGCTACCTTACTTGGTAGCTTTGCTCAATCATTCAGTTTCAACCATTCATACTTCTGCAAGTTGAGGTGTACCAAGGCTACGCCTCCTGATCAAGAAAGTTTCACCTCCAAAGACTGAAAGGAAAATCTTTTGGATTAATTTCCCTAGATCTCCACCCAAATAAGGAAAATTTCTTGAAATCATAGAATCACTTATGTTGTGAGGGATCAGTAAAGGTCACCTGATCCAACATCCTCCCTCAAATCATGAGATCTTGCATACCATTTCTGATCAAAAATGTATCCTGAAAATGTATGTATCATGCATCTGGTGTATTTGTATATGACTCGGATTTGAATCTGTGATTCTGCCTACACTGTATATGAAGGTCCTTTTTTATGCATCTTCTTCTCAGCACAGCTTGTATCAGTATAAGTCCATGGTTTTTTGTGTAGAGTATGTACGGATGTGTACTGGTTAGTCAGGTTGTCAAACCTGAGGGATTTGCTGTCTTTATCTACTAATAGTGAGCAGTATCTTGGATGCAGAATACAGCCCCATCAGCTTATAGGTGGCAACCAATCAGACATTTTGGTGTCATGTCAAATAAGTCCTCTTAGGCTGTCTTCAGAAGTCCAATTTTTTAGGTGAAGATTGTTAAAGGAACAGTGGAAAAGTTCTGTAGTGGAGGAAACTTGGAATGGGTAATCTGTTGGTCTGGCCTCAGAAGAAGTTGAAGAATAAATGAAAACTGAAGGGGCAAAGTAACATCTGTTAACCAAAGGTGTTCAGAGGAGGATGAAAGGGGCATTTGAAAAAGAGGAGGAGCTGCAAATTTCCTAAGAAAGAAAGAAAGTCATGTGGGCATGGAGAGGAGGGTGCAATCATGGTACAAGAGTTAGTTAAGCAGTTGTGCTTTTTGGTGATTATGTGCACCAGTCCCTAATGTTGATGCTTAAGAAGTCTGTATTTCATCTGATCTGTCCCTGCACTTAAAAGTTATGGGGAAGAATTACCGGTGGCTGGTCACTAGGAGATGGGGCCAGAGGGGTATGTTAGAAGGGTTTGATTAGATTTCAGAGACCCTCACTGGTATATCATCCCAACCTCCATATCCTGGAAATATTTTGGGCTATAATTTGGTTTCAGTGGATGTGGGAAGTACATAAACTTTCATCCAAACCTTTTCTGCTCATCAGTGTACACTCTAGTGTACATGACATTTGGGGTTATATGTTTCCCTCAGAGCTCCAGCTACTCACCTGTCCAAATGAAGAACTGATGTGACATGAACACAACAGAGAAATGTTCATGAAAAAAAATGAATGTCCCTCAAACACTGATTTATTTATTGGTGCTACACAGTTTGTAGTCATCTACAGAGCCTAAACTAATTTATTCTACCCACTTTTTTATATCTAACATTTCATGACAAAGACCACACTTTATTTCCAGCATTGTAATACAAGAATTAATAAATATGCAAAGTTATCTGTTACTGCTCAGAGTCATGAGTAATGAACATCTTGTATATCACACTGTGATGGCTGTTCCTGTTTATCTGTCTTTGGCTGCTGTACTACTGAGATTATTTTCTGTTATCCTTGTTTTGTAATTTATATTTTTGTCTTGTTTTAGAAGGTCTCTCCTGTAATCACTTCTGTGCATGTCTCTTGATCTTAAATACAAGTTACAGTGTGTTAAATCTGCTCATTATTTAAAATGTTTTGCATAGATGCTTGGTAATAAAATATATTTCAGTGCATTAGTAGAGAGCACATTTTCATGCATTTGGATTTTGAACAGCATGTTCAAAGCTATGCAGAAAAAAAAAAAAAA
>VZTL01008671.1:24975-54800 GCA_013400535.1 Scopus umbretta
AAAAAAAAAAAAAAAAAGAACAGGGAGGCTGGTGGTTCACTTGAGAAGCAATTTGATTTACCCAGGACTGTTTTTCTAGCTCCTGTCTAGTTGTAATTGGGTGAAAAGAGTCTGTTACTTTTCAAGCTGATCCTTACAAGAACTAGTAAGCATAATGAACATCTCTTCCAAGCAAGATTTTGAATGTTTTCCTTGGGATCTTTGATTGGTCCCAAAGCCTGATTTCCAGAGCTTAAACTCACTTAATGGTAAAGCTTCTTTCTAAACAGCAAAAACTTATTTTCTCAATGTGATTTGAATCTCTCCTTCGTCCTACTTGCAGAATTTTTCCATAATATATCAGAGGCTGCATAGTTTTCTCAAATACTTTGTCAGTCTCTTTCTTCTTTTAACTGACAAAATAATATTCAGAGCAAAGCCTTGAAGTCAGGCAGACTATTCAGTCTATACAGTCTATGTTATATAGGGATTGACTCCAAACAATAAATTTTTGTATTTAGTTTAATTCTCATCTATATAATCTGCTTTAGTTTTTCCTGGTCTTTTTATGCTTGCTTACTCCTTTCCTCTATTGCTACATATCTGAAAGCAGACTTTGGTGAGATGATTCTTTAAATGCTTAGTAAATTTTGTAAACAGTAAATCTGTACATAGCGGGGTTTTTAACCCTAAACACCTAAAAAGAGATCCCTTCATTTACAGCTAAAATCCTGAAAAGAGAAAGATAAATAAGCAGAAAGATAGCAGTAAATAAGAATGCTTAAAGAACATATTAGCTCAGGAATATGTAATACCTTTCCTACCTTTGAAACTGAATTGAGTCAGCAAAATATCATTTCTGATCGGTTTTTCTTACGGCTCCTGGCTATCAGAGCCTTTAGGGTACTGGGAAACAAATAGCTGTGGACTCCAGTGGGGGATCCAGACTTTGGGAGTGACTGGCTGTAAAGGGAGGGAGACACAAGCAGGTTGGACTGAGGAGGCATTTCTGTATTATTTTGGATTTTTTTTTTTTATTTTACATAACAGAATCAGATGCCAGGAATATGAATTTTGCCTGAAGGTCTCAGCAGCTTCTGTACTAACCCGTTGAGGTTTATCCAGTTTGTGTCTGTTTGGATAATGTCATCTTTAATAGTTAGGAATTTGAGCCAAACCTCTGGAGATGTTTTAAGCCAAAATTCCCAGGGGATGAGGAGGGAGGAAGGCAGTGTGAGGATGTTTAACAGTGAGGAGTGGCCTCAGTAAAAGGGCACCCATCCACAGATGAATGGTGCTGCTAGGAGGAGTGCTGGCCATGCAGAGGTGTCTTGCTTGGCCAAAGCTGGAGGAGTCATCGTTTTCCTCTCAGTCAAACACCGGAAGTTATCACCAGCCACAGCACCAGTTCGAGGGGCAATGGGTGCCTCCATAGCAAGGGAGGCAGTGCAGGCAGGCAAACTCAGGCTTGCCCCTTCCCAGCTGCTCCCTGCCCCTTTGTGCAGGCATGTCCTCTGCCTCCAGCACGGAAACCTCTGCTGTCTCACTGGAGGCTTTAGGCAAGAAGGGAAATGCCATTTGGTATTAGGGGGGAAAAAAACCCATCAGCCAGGTGGCCCAGCTCTGGAACAGGAGCCCAGAGGCTGTGGAAACTCCATCCTTGGAGAGATTCAGATGCACCTGGATGCAGCCATGAACAACCTGATTTAACCCTGAAGGTGGCTCTGTTTTGAGCAAGGGATGGATCAGATGGCTGCTGGAGACCCCTTCCAACTTACCTTATTCTGCGGCTCTGTGACTTGGCAATCTCTGGCTGCCACTGGCCTGTCTGTCACTGCTTCCCTGTCACAGGCTTTCCTTCAGACGAAAAAGGATTTTTGAGTCTGCTCCAGCCAGATGCCCAGCTCTTCCTAAGAAAAATGCCAATATTTTGTCACTCTGCATAATGCTACTTTTTGTTTTGTTTTGTTTTGTTTTTCTGTGGAAAATCTTTAATATTCCCTTCTCTGGATGTTTTACATTTTTTGTCTTGCTTCCATGATCTCTGCAGTTCTGCTCAAGGTGTCTGCTCACTGCTGGGTTGAGCCCACTTTGTTCTGCTGATCACTTTCCTGGGATGATCCTCTTAAAGAAGATGTAGGATTGCTGGCATTGCTGAGTCCCACATCACCTGCCAAGTGGTGAATGGGACTGCATGGACCTCCCATTCCTTCCTGTGGCAGCATCTGCCTCTGGTTTCAGATCCTTTGTAAGGAGAAGATGATCAAAGTCTGTAGGAATGCAAAGTTACAAGATTGCTGCAGTTTTTCAAATGTCTTTAAATTTGAAAATAAAAGAATGTGTTGGATTTTGTTAAAAAGGAATTACCAAAATAAGACATTAGTGATTCTTCATTAAAAAGAAAGCAATACATAAACCCTAAGAACTTTATGAAAGTGTAAATAAAACAGGATCTCCAAGACCATATGGTGTTTGCCATGGAGTACCAGCAGAGTTCAGAGGTGAAGATGCTGAGCTATTTATTGAGTGTGCTGCGTAACACAGTGTGTTAGATGGTCTCAATGCAAAGGAATAGTAAGGGCCAAAAGTGACACCACTTAAAAAAAAAAAATCAGATAACATAATGTATCGGTAAATCTGACCTCCATACCAGGCAAATTAGTGTTTACTAAAACTCAGTTGATACATATGTATATATTCAATTTTTATGTCTATATTTAGGCCTTCCCAAAAGCTTTTGTCCAATGTTTCTCACTGAATGCTCTTTTAGAAACTAAAGCTTATCATGGGATAAAAGAGAAGGACGTTTCCTGGCTTAATAACTGGTTAATGGATAGGAAAGAAAGGGCTAGAATAAATTTGCAGCAGAGGGAAGATATCAATGACACCCCACAGGGATCCATGAGGGGATTTGTGCTAACCTGCACATTTGTTGGTGTCGTGGAAAAAAGATGAAAAGTGAGGTGGCAAAACTTGCTGACAAGAGAAAATTGTTCATCATAGTCAAACAGGCCTCCAGCTGTGAAAGAGGAATCTTACACTAGTAAGTAACTAGGCAATAAAATAACAGAGGAAATTCAGTGTTGATAAAAGCCAGTTGAGTTTTCAGGAAAAAAATAACCCTAAATATACATACATGCCAAATATCTCTAAATTAACTCTCACCATTGCAGGAAGGAATCTGGGAGTGATTTCAGCTAGTGTTCTGGAAACATCACTGTGGTACTCAGTCATGGTCAAAAAAGCAAAAATAGGGTGGTAGGAAGTACTAGGAAAGGAGTAAGGAAGTTAGCAGGAAACATGGTTATGCCACTATTCATGTTCACAGTGCACCTGCATCTTGAACAATATGTGCAACTTCGTTGTTGCTCCCTCTCAGATTACAGAGGAAATGAAAAGCAATAAAGAATGACAGCAAGGGTGACAGGAAGCTTCTGTGTAAGGAAGGACTAATTGGATTAGTTCCCTGTACCTAAAAAGATATGACAGAAGGCAGATATTCTAGATATGATATAGTGAATGTCATATAGGAGATGGGCAGGGAATATTATTCACTGCTTCTCAGAACACAGTGACAAGGGAATAGCAAATACAATGCTCAAATATAAAGTTGAAAACAAAGGCAAGGAAGTATTTTTTTCCACACAACTCCCACTGCATGTCTGCAGGATGCTGTGGATGCCAGTAGCTTAGCTGGATTCAAAAGAGCTGTTACACATGCCAATGGAAGGAAAATCCAGGTAGAATGTCATAAAGAGGAGTCATAGCTGCTCGTTTCCATTTTGGAGGATGTGGAAGGGTGTTTCACTGCACATTTACCCTGTTATTGTGCTCTGTCCCATGTAACGATTGGGGAAGAAAACTATTCTTATATTTTCTAGTAAAAAGTTGTTCCAGGCTTATTCAGTCTGCTGAGGATCACACATTGCTACTACAAGAACAAGTTTTGTAATATCATAGGTCTAACCCCATACACATAGAGTCAATGACTGACTTCAAAGTGCTCTGCTTTGGGGCCCCAGATGAAATCTCAATTCTGCTACAAACTTTGTCAAAACTGACTGATTTCAACAAGGGCAGGATTTCACATAGGTGCCTAGTATTTTTAAAGCGTAAGAGGAATGTCTCTACTAATGTAGCTGAGTTTGAACTATGAGGTTTTTATTAGTTGGAGAGTAATAGATTGCACATTTGAAAGGAAATGGAAATGCGTTTGCCAAAAGCTGAGATCACTGCAGATGCATTCTTCAGGATAGTTTCATGTCTTTCAGTCAGCTCAGTGTCAAGAATATTGCTTCACACATTCTTAGGTAATTAATGCTCCCCTAAACAAATTACAGCCCTGACTGAGCAAATGTAGAATAGCTCTTCTGGACTCAGGTGTCTGCCAATGCATCTTTTTCAGATGATTTCAGATGGAGAACTTTTAAAAGCTGATGCAACAAAATATTATGGGTCAAAGAGTGGTTAGTCTTCATTTAAGGTATGCTGAATATGCTATTGAGTATACTTTCCTTTGACTTATTTTGACTTTGCTGCTCTCCAGGCTTAATTATGGCCTTCATATATGCACACAAATAAGCAGGGCTCCAGGGCTACCATCTTTTGTGCATTATCGGGCTGAGTTACAGGAGAATATAGGATTATAACATCTTTCTTAAGGCCAGCAGACAGCTTGGAAAGCACAGCTGTGAATGCTGCTCCCCGTTGCGTGAAGCTGCTATTGCTGCACTCCTGTTGAGCACTGGAAAGATTTCAAAGATAGCTTTGTTTTGTGCTCAGTAGTAAGAAATATCTTCAAGTTGTAATCTTGCCTTACACCTAAAGACAGTGAGCCGTGTTCATCAACGTTGTGAAACTGATCTGTTTGGGAGAATTAATAAATCTTAGTTTGTAATTAAGCCTATTTAAAGTCACTTTTACTATAATTAGTTTATCTGGGCTAGAAGCCATCTTCTGTTGTACAGCTCACAGGAGCAGTGCAGGATAATAACACAAAAGAAGGATCATTTACCAGGTTTCATTGGCTTAAATAATATCTTAAAATATTTTCTGTATAGAGAGAAGAGTACATGTTTAGTATAACTAACGAAGTTACAAGATAAACTGTACAAAAATAGATACTGGAACTTCATGAAAACTTGATACTTTTACATTTTCTACAGTGCCTGTAGCTTCTATAGTTCTTGATAAATTTGTAATCAAAGTTAAGCAGCTGTAATCAAAGTCAGAATGCTACACTGAACTGTATCATCAATACCTAAACTTTAGTAATGCCTCATCTCATGTTGCAAACACAAAGCCTTTACACTCTGAACTGCTGAAAAGATTTGTAAAAAATGCTTTTGGATGCTTTAGTATTGTATTCCAGCATTTCCTTTTTTCCCCTTTTCTATTATATAAGAAAACTCAAATTACAGTTATTACAAAGCATACTTCCTAATGTAGGGTAACTGATTAAACAAACAATGTGGATCAAAGGAAATTCAATAATTATGCATCTAAGTCTGCATCTAAGTTTTAAAAACCGCATGTTTTAAAATGATGAATTATTCACAACGCAAGATGAAATGGGGAATATTCCAACTTGTGCTTTTGAAGTGTCATCATATTAATCTAGGCCACTTTATGCACATCTATAGTCCTTTCATCTCTGGAGATCTTTGCAAGATGGTGGGTTCATGTCACTAAATTTCTGTTGGCAGAGAGTCAAGAAACAAGTATTTTTAAATTTACAGTTTATTACTATTGTGATTCAATTAATATTCAGGATTCCTAAAGGAGCTGTGAATGATATGATCTTTTTTTCTTTTTCCATATTTTGTTGCTTCTGTGGTTTTCTTTTCTCCCCTCCAGTTATTTTATTTATGTGTATTTGTTGGATGATTTTTTAATTAGTTACCCTCATCCTCAGATATTCATTTTAACGTTTTCTTCCCTGCCCTCACTCTCCACCACCCTAGTCAGGCAGCTTCAATGTAATTCTGTTATTTAGAATATGTATAATTCAACAGTTGGATACAAACTAAAAACTCAACACTTAAAAAGAAAAACAATGGAGAGAAATCAGCTCCAGATGCAAGTCCCTGTTTTTGTAAGATAAAAAAAAAGGGTAAAACAGAAGACAGAAGAAAAAAAGGCTTGATTCCAGTGCTACAGATTAGTGTCTACTTTTAAACTTTGATGGTCCTTTTTCAAGGATGAGGTATGTTTTCATTCAAAACATTTAAAAGGATACCCTTCATGGCTTTGTTAGTCTCTTACCAAGCAAGTGCAAAAGTAACAATAAGCATTCATTTAAATGGGAGAGTCTCGTTGTGCCTTTACCATAACAAAATCTATGAATGACCTGCGGGCTTGCTAAATTTCAAAATGTGAATAATATGCAACAGGAGGCTGGGGTTAATGCATGCATGCTGATGCTGGGTGTAGGGTAAGACGGAAACTAGGCTATATTGTGTATGGGGTGTGTGACCCACTCCTCAAACTGTGATCTGTGATCTGCCCCCAGTTCACAGCTCCTCTGGTCTAAGGGGCCTCTGGCTCATCCCAAGCCCTCCACAAGTCCCTTCCTCCATGCAGTCGCAGACTTCCTCATCCTGCCCTAGAACCAGCTGTACCCCAAAGTTCCCTGCAATTTTCACGCCTACTCAGTACTTCTCTCAAAGTCAGGCTTCCTCAGATCCTTGGAGCCTCTACCCCTACCCCAGCACCTTTCCCATGAACACACTCACTTAGACATCTTTAAGCTTTGGGTTTTCACATAATGACAATACCAAATACTGTTTTGTTGTTTGTTTGTTTGTTTGTTTTTTAAAGGTAGGCATATACTAGATAACAGGGTACAATTGTGCCAGGTTGGAAAAGAAGACTGTAGGAAGAATGTTATAATAGGTTGGCCTTCCCATTCAGACCCCTCACCCCATTATGATTCCCAAGTTCTTCATCACCCACCTCTCCCTCCCTTCTTTCCAGTGCTGTATTACAGATAAAACCTTCCAAGTTCCTTGATTTTTGCACAAGAATCCAACAGAATTTAATGAATATTATCCCATCAATAAACATTGCAGTACGATGTTACAATATGCTAATGGCCTGCCTGCATAAATTGCTAATATGACCATCCACTGAAGGTAGAGTATGCTGAGCTCAGCTGCTCCTTTCAATATAGAAAGGAAAGGAGTTTGCGGTACCAGGCATCTCCATCAACAGTAAAATAACATAACAGCCTCAGAACTGCTCCCAGTAAATTAACTCTGTATAAAGAAATACTTTACAATTCAGATGTTTTCTGTGTACTTGTAGAAATGAAATGATGCTTTAATAATTCTCAAAGTTCTCATTAATGTCTTTCCTTCAAATTCTTCATAAACATTTCATAAGTATTTCAGTAATAGGATTTAATTTTCTGGCTAATAGTCTTAATAATTCTGTATATGAAGTAATGTTCTTGAGTGAGTTCCCTTGCTTGCTCTAAATAATTCTGTACAATCCAATTTTATTTTAGCTGAAGCAAATATTAGTTCTCCTTAGGACTAAATTCTGTTTCCACAATGCAGGTCTTACTACTAAAAACTGTGACTGGCCTCAGAAGCACATGAGGCTCAGGAAGGTGTTTCTTGCAAATCCCTTCCTCTTTTTTCCATTGAAAGGACAAAGAATGGCCCCACAAAGGAGAAATGCCTCCTTCTCACTTTCCAAAGGCAGAGCCATATGAAATAACTTTAAAGAGAGAGAATAAGTAGTAGGAGCTAAATCTGTTAAGTACTGAGGCTTCTTGGTGTGAAACATACACTTTGCCAGGAGACACCCTGAACCTAGAAAAAAGCATATACTCCATTGGGTGCCTAAGGTTTACCAGCTACTGATAAAGTTGGAAAGATAGACACAATGCTTCATTCTTGCTTAAAGGGAGATAGGTGAAAGGTAAGTTACCTGGCTCACTAGTTCTTTCCTTCCCTGATTAGTTCAATCTTTGTTTCAATGGTATTATGTTAATTACTTCTACTGTAAGCAAAATGTCCTGAATGCATTGCAAAGAGACCCCAGACAATCATAGCCGCTTTGATGACAGAAGACAGATTTTCTTCTTAGATGGATGAGAATTGCAGCACCTGAACTCCACACTGTCTGCCTGGACAGAAAGAATGATTCAGCTTTATGGTTTGTAGACCTGCATGGTATGGGTCTGACCCTGCTGGAACGGTACCATCTGTGTGGTCTGTGGGGGAAGTGAGCATGTAGGTGGGTTACACAGTCATAACAAACTACTCGCTGGAGTTACTATTATGCCAGCTTATGTCAGATCATTTGGACACTTAAGTTAGGAAATTTTGTCTCTTCAAATAGTCCAGTCCCTGTCTATGCAGGTAGAGTTCAGTGTTACATGGATCTGTAGGTTTTCTACAAATTTGACTTATCTATATTTCTGTGCCAAGTTACCTCATAAGACTTAGCTACTTCCTTGTGTAGAATGACTCATTTTATGAATTCATAACTACATGTGTCTTTTGAGTACAAGCCAGTCAACAAAATAAACCAAATCTATGCAAAACAATTGCAGGCTAAGAGCTCTATTCATTAGAGATGTTCTATGAGTTTTTACATATTAAAGAATAAGGATGCAAATCTCTGCTTTATGCCTTACAGTCTATTCATCTTTTGACAGGGGACAGACTTTCTTGCTGTATGAAATTCATAAAGATAACAAATTAAAAATATAGCATATACAGCTGTTAGGGACTAGGATGAACATTGGCTCAAAAGACAGCAGCTTTTTGGAAGACAAAATGACGTGTGTCTTTCCCTGACCACTGCCTTTTTCTTGGATTATACATGTTAAGAAATCTCAGCTTTATGTGACTTATAAGTTATTTACAAATGAAATCTCTGCTTCTGCCTGACTCTAAATTAAATTAAATAGCTTCCTAACTACCTTTACTTAGGATACTATTCTTATTTGAAATCATGCTGGCAATATAAATACAGGCATGCAAATTGATAGTATACATTTTTCCTTTACCTTTTGACTTGGTCCTTTTTCTAATAAAATAGTCATTACTATTTTGTCACCTGAACTGCCAAGTGCATTTTCCTGTCATTAATTTCTTGTCTTTTAGCATATCAAGGCATGCTTGAGCAGAACTCAAAAGCCATTTCAGACTTTGAAATAATATTTTACATCCTTATGGCTGTTTCCACCTGAAGAAGACAAAGTAATTTAAAAATGTGAATGGTTGGAAGCTCCAAAGCTTCTTCTAAGTGACATCTGAATCAATGTTCTCATATGTAAAATACAAAGCCAAGAATGTTGAATCACACAAATACGAATAACAATTCTTCACTCACCTTGTTTGTGGGGTACCTACAACCTGCCTTTAATTTTCTTTAGGGTTTTTTTCAGTTACCACTGAAAAATTTTCTAGCACAGAATTTATTTGCATTTTCTGAGTCTTTTATTGTACATAACTTGATTACTTCCAGCTGAGTAGATCTGGGGGATTTTTCTGTGCTGTAGGTGAAAACAGCACATAAACAAATGGAAGAAAAAAGATCTCTGCACAAGTGAAAGATAAATAACTTTGGCAATAAGAAAGGGTTATATAACTTTTAGTTATTACCAGCAAAACATCCTTAAGACTGCTATACTGGGAGAGTGGAGATACCCTGGCTAAGTAGGTAAGTCTTCATGTGACGTGGATATGTGTCTGTGTGTGTGACAAAACATAACTGAAGAGTAACTTACTTCATCCTCTTGCCTAGTTATAGTTGTCACACTCTCTTGGTTCCTGGTGGACAGCTTGACCCTTTGATTATTTTGTTCCCTATGGATGTACCCATTGCAAATTAAGTGCGCTATGAGCATTCCAAAGTACTTAAGCCAACTGTCATAGAATGGCTTACATCTGGGCTAGTAAATTAACTTGTCCCTCCAAAAAGGAGCAGCTGCATGCAAACTGCCCATTGGAAAGGTCTGTGGCGTATAGTAGACATTTCTGGGAATGCTTGAATTTCCTGATACAGACATAACCCATGGAGGAGTGAGGTGAAATGCAGACTGGGCAATCTGAAGGATTGTTCAGTTTTCCTCAAACACACCCTATTGCTTATTTTTTTTACACATCAGGAAGAAGAACTCAAAGCTTTAGTAGATCTGAGGGAAAAATATGCATGGAGTACTTGAAGCATATCTATAGCTTTCATCAAGCTTTTAAAGGTGCACAGGTTCTAACCTGAACAGACGCCTTTCCATGACTACAGAGAAAGACGTGGTGGGTCACCTGATAGTCCATTCTACCTTTTACTTATGATTCTACAAATGATGCAGGCTTTCAAAGGTATGCAGTGCTACATAGCAGACTATTTTTAATGCAAAGCAATCTATTTCAGGTAGCCATGAGCTCTGAAATAGGACTGAGAAGAGTGAGGCTGTCAGTGAGACTGTGATCTTCATCTGGATGATTGCCATGCTGAATCATGAGATGTGCTGCCGTAAACTCAAATCAGTTTTATATGCACAAAATCTATTTCAAAAGACCATCAACTAGGAGAGCACTTGGGAAGCTTCCCTTCCTATGACGTGTTAGGTGGCCTTGGAAACTCAGCTTGGTCCCTGTGCATGTACTGTATTATTTAATTGTCTGCTCACATATTTTTTCTCCCCCTCATAGGAGGACCACTTCCTCATGCCTTGTATAATGTGAGTGTTGGTCTCTTAAGCAACTCTTTTATTATTTCGCTTTTGCCCCTGTTCTGTGGCATCTGTTATTCAAGCCCATATATGAAGACAAACAAATTAATTTCCATATGGAAAGCTTCAAAGTTTCCAGTGACTTGGCCTCTCATGGAAATTTTTAGTTCCCCTTGAAAGTGATGGCAAAAGTCAACAACTCAAGAGAAATTAAGTCCACTTCACAGGCAAGCTCAGTGCCTTGTGGGCCTTCAGTTTGGGCTCACCTGCCTCCTGAAAGTTAAGAAACTTTGATGTCCTGATGGAGTCTTTGACCAGTCTTTCCAGTTTGGCATCTGAGGTGTCAGGCAAGTCATCAGGAAACAAGCCAGCCATGGGACCTGGTAGATCTCGAACAAAAATATACTTTGAATAATTAACAATTTTTTTTTTTAAGAGAGATGGTATTGGGTTTGCGTGTCAAGGTTTTGGTATCAGGGGAGCTACCGGGGTGGCTTCTGTGAGAAGCTGACAGAAGTTTCCCTGTGTCCTTTAAAGCCTATATCAGCTGGCTCCAGGATGGACCCACCACTGGCCAAGGCCAAGCCCATCAGCAACAGTGGTAGTCCCTCTGGGATAACACATTTAAGAAGGGAAAAATGTTGCTGCACAGCAGCAATTGCAGCTGGAGAGGGGAGTGAGAATATGTGAGAGGAGACAACAACGTCAGTGAAGAAGAGGGAGGAGGTACTCCAGTTGTCAGAGCAGAGATTCCCCTGCAGCCCACGGCGAAGACCATGGTGAGGCAGGCTGTCCTGCAGCCCAAGGAGGTCAATGGTGGAGCAGATATCCACCTGCAGCCAGTAGAGGACCCCATGCCAGTGCAGATGGATGCCCAAAGGAGGCTGTGAGCCTGTGGGAAGCCCGCGCTGGAGCAGATTCCTGGCAGGACCCATGGACCCATGGAGAGAGGAGCCCATGCTGGAGCAGGTTTGGTGGCAGGACTTGTGACCCTTTGAGGGACCCACACTGGAGCAGTTCATGAAGAACTGCAGCCCACGGGAAGGACTTATGTTGGAGAAGTTCATGGAGGACTGTCTCCCACGGGAGGGACCCCATGCTGGAGTAGTGGAAGAGTGTGAGGAGTCCTTCCACTGAGGAGGAAGGAGCAGCAGAGACAATGTCTGATGAACTGACCACAAGACCCATTCCACATCCTCCTGTGCTGCTGGCGGGAAGGAGAGAGAGAAAATGAGTAAAGCCTGGGGTGAAGGGAGGGGTGACAGGAAGGTGTTTTAAGATTTGTTTTTTTATTTCTCATTACCCTACTCTGATTTGATTGGCAAAAAATTAAACTCATTTCCCTGAGACGAGTCTGTTTTGCCCATAGTGAATAATCTCCCCCTGTCCTTATCTGGACCTACGAGCCTTTCATTATATTTTCTCTCCCCTGTCCACCTGAGGAGGAGAGCAGCTTTGGTGTCACCTGGTGTCCAGCCAGGGTCAACCCACCAGAGAGAGAGAGAGTTATCTTCTGCTGGAAGTTGTCTGGCCAGCTCTAATTGCAAAATACTGTAAAAGCAAACCCAAGTACTTGATATACAGCTTTGAGCTTCATCCATTTTGTGAAAGAAAAGAAAGTCTTGAACAATATTTCTCACCATCTTGTAGCTTTTATTGTAGATAATGAATATTCGGCATGTTGTATTTCCAGGAACTTTGCTAAAAATAGCACAGTATTCTTGTTTTAAAAAGCAATGAGCATAACTGTGAAGAATGACTTTGATGCTTTTCCTTCCTCTTCTTCAGTCTGGTTTGTTAACTCCTTATATCATAACACTTCTGCTAACCATCAAACTGCCACCTCCTCAACAGACAAACCAGAGAAACATGAAGGCACAGACATGTGGAAAAATGAGGCTGGAGGGGAGTTCCAGGTGTTGTTCCATCTGCTCTCAGCTTTGTGGTGGGATAAAATATATCTGAGGGACTCAGCACATTTTCATCTAACCTTTTCATCAAACCTCCAGAAACGTTGCAGCTCTGCTAGTGCTAAACACTACCTGTATTCTTCATCATACATAATCTGCTGCAAACAAATTATGAAAAAAACCACCTAAATCTGTATAACTGACTTTTAACACTTTTTATCCTTACCTCAGTGTCCAGGATTTGTCAGCCCTCTTGTTTTTTTCCACTGAATTCTCTCCAGCTTGTCATCTCTTTTGGTAAATTGTAGTGTGTGATTCAGTATTCCAAGTGAGCGCTTCCCAACAGCAGCTACCCTCAGACAATTTATGCCTTATCTGAAATGATCCTATTAATACATCTCAGAATGACATTTGTCTCTTTTGCAGTAAGGGGTCCAGTGGTCCAGTATTAAATTGTGTTCAGTTTGTCATCTAATATAACTCCCCCACCCCCTATCCTTCTTCTTCTGCCCAGGTTATATTCTGCAGTTTATATTTGCTATATTTGCTGTATTTGCTACAAAGGCAAGGTTTTCTTTACCATCTTTCTATTTAATTTCACCTTGTTAATACATTTTCAAATTTATCAGTAATTGACAATTCTTCTGATTTCCTTTTTTACCTTTTTTTTTTTTTTTTTTCCAAAGGGACCCTATCAACAGTTCCCAGAGTCTCTCAAAGCCTACTTTGGGAACTCATTACCTTTACTGTGTGAATTTGCTCTTTTTTGGAGTTCAGAACTGTGAACTCTACTGTTTTGTGCCCCCTTTCATTCCATTTCCATCTTCAGATTCCTGTCCAATTCCTTTTTATATCTCAGGATCAAATATAAAACCAGACATTTGTAATATTATAAATTCCTTTGCCTCCTGAAACAGAAAGCAGCTCCCAGCATCTTCCAATTCATTGGAGGTGGCCAAAGTGCTTTCTAAGATATGAATGGCCCAAGTTCAAGTATTTCTTCTGCCTCATATTGAGGAAAAAATTGAATGTGAGTAAGAGGCATCAGACTACAGTGTCAGTCTCCCAGACATAGTGGATATTCCACCAAAAGAAATTTAGAGAATAAATCAGCCATTGTAATCTACTCTGCGATACAATCCCATGGCAACTGGGTTTTCTGAGATGAGAGTGTGTTGTGGGTCTCTGTTGCCTTCAGGATCTGTTTGAGTTTCCTCATGAAAGTTTCACTGAAACAAACACTTTCTCATTAAGAGTTTCAGTTTCAAAACAATTGTATTGGCCAATGTGGGAAGGAGGAACGGGGCAGGGAATCTTAGTCAAAACATTCCGAATCAGGATAATTTTCATTTAAACAGTACAGATCTACCTTCCGGCTACGTGTGTGAAACGTTGGCTTCCACACAAAGAAAAGGAAGTGGGATTGCTGTTATCGCTTCAAATGCAGTGTTGGAGAGCTCATAAAACAGCTCCAATTATGGAATACAACAGATGTCAGCAGACTGTGATGGATTTTTCTTGAGTTTTAAAGCTTGAGGTGTCTGATTCTCCTCAAGAATGGTGAGCAGAAGGGCAGATAGACAGGTAGGAAAAAATGGGCACTCTGAGCTATACTACTTTTAAATTCACTCATTTAAATAAATGCACTTCTCTATCACACTAGGACCTAAATGGATACTGAGAAAGAAAATAAGGAGTGTAATCTGTTAGCTTTGGGTAACATTTAGTCTGAACCAGAGGTGTATTCTTATGATTCATGCAGAGACAAACTATGGTAAACATAGACTGCACAAAATGAGCGGTGTTATTTAGGGCTTAGTGCGGCATCTGGTTCTAATTTTAGATAAGCTACTTCTATTGATGTCTCGACCCCCATTACACAGTTGTCTCTGCTTCTTTAAGCTTTTGTTTTCAGTTGCTGTGTTTTGTGCAGTAACAGCTACACTAGTACCAGGATACTCCTTGCCTGAACCTTAAAACATGCTTAAAATATGCCAAATGTAAAGATACAAAGGGATGCATGTGACTTCAGACATCTGCAGTTGAATGTCACAGAATTAGCATGTTACAGAATATTATGAATATAAGTGCCTTTTACAAGAAATACATGTAGGGCAAACCTCTTGGGTTACATCTTCCTTTGTTCTAAATGCTTAGTTCCCATGAAGTAAACTTTTCAGATCTCAGGATATAGTTGACCCTCATGGATTGATATAAATGATGGAATGTTAGAAGTTTCTTAGTTCTGTTGATATTATCATGGTTGAAAACAATATTAGTTTTTGTTATGTTAACTTCTCTTCTGCTCAGAGAAACTAAATTTCACTAGACAAACTGCATAATTCAAAAATTTGTTATTAATGTATGTGCCACTTTTATTCAGTTCACTTCTATATGAAGGTAAAATTGATGTATAAGCTTTAGTCTCTATTGAATATGAATAAATCAATTACCTTGCACATCATTATCTTGGATGTTTATAAATGTTTCTATTGACTTCTGTTTTATGAATGATCATAGATGCAGAAATTTCTCTTTGAATATGCAGCTCTGAGCTCAGAGGAAAGTGATCCACAAAAGTGAGAGAATGCATGATAAGGCTGCACCTCGCAGATCAGCCCTATACAGCTATAGGCTTTGGAACAGCAATTCAGAAAGGTCCCAACACTGTTACAGGTCAATAAAGGTTGGGAGGGGAAAAAAACCCTGCAAAACAACAACAAAAGCACTTTCTTCCTTAAGAAGACAGTAATATAGCAGGGGAAAGCTGAATAGCTATCAAGGGTATTGAAAATGAAATCCCCTTATTTTTTCTTGTCTGGCTTTATGGATTTTCAAGACTAAGCATTTTCTATAAATGCACTTTATAACATTTTATCTTATAAACAAATTTCCAGAAGCTTCAGGAAAACTTTATGAAAGGTCTAGTCAAGTGGTTGTTGCATGCAGGCACTCTCACCACTTCTTAACTAAGTTTTCACAGACCACAAGGGATTAACAGGTTAGATGCACCCAGTACAGGGTTAAAGCTGATCTAAAGCTTCATTAAATTAAACCTGGACCCAGTGAAGTCAAAAGCACTTTCACTAACTTCAGCAAATAGGATTACCTGTTTAACTTGAACACTGTATAACTGTGACAAATCATTTCTCTTAAAATTTCATTATCGGTTTTAGCATATAACTCAAACTAGACATCACTGAAAGTTACTTTCAGGCATATGTTTGGCATGAAAATATCACTGCTCCAACAACCAACCTGTTTTTGCAATCTTCAAAACCAGTCTGAAATTATCAGTGTGCTGGCTGAATATATCTTAATAGCTGTACATTCAACGAAGATCTTTCATATTTAAGAACCATAATGCTAACAAGCCAATTCTCTCAATAGATTTTTACTATCTTTAACATACTTTCTTTGATGTTTCCAACCACTCTGCCCCATAGTAAAGATATAAGAATACAGAAAAGTTTGATACATTCTCATCATTATTTAATAGGTCCATAAAGGAGTATACTGTATATTGTTGCAATTTTATTTTTTAAAATTTTTTTCCTTTTCAGCTTTCAGATAGAGACTGCAAATGGTTACATTAGTCTGAGGAAAAAAGATTGCCAGCTGATCAGTAAAGTTTTGTCTTTTGCTATGTTATCCTGCTCTAATGAAGGATGTTGTAAGGCCTTTAAGAAGAGTGACAATAGCAGCTTCCCTGCTGACTGCTGCCAGTTCATGTCCTGTGGCATATTACATGTTTATCTTCCATTGGGGTCTGAAGGAATTTCTTACCATTTTCAAAAGTAATCAAGTGGCATTTTCACAGTGTTTCTGTCCATTAGGATCCAAAACATCTTTATAGCATACTCTTTTTTCCTATCCTGGTCTACTGGGGAAGAAGTGCCCATCCAGGGAAAAGCACATACTGTAACCTATGTGTGGGTTAGTACAGCACAAAAAAGGACAGAAACAGCCCCTTTGTCAAGACTAAATTCCCTTGTATCATCCCCCACAATCTCTAACCACTCCTCTTCTCCAAATTTGTCTCTAAGAATCATCTGGAAAAGATATTTTTCATGTCTTACAACAGCCATTAGTATATCCTACTACCTAATGCCTTCTCTGTTGAAGAGTCCTTAAGAGGACAATTACTGGTCAAAGCATTGAATTTTAACAACCAAATTGTAACTTTTCCACCCCCTGCGAGGAACAAAGTGAATCCTAGGAACCACCCATACACTCTCCTCAGTCAAATGGTGAAGGAGTAGTTAATTTTTCACTCTATTTTGAAGAAGTCTTTCTGCCAGCCTTTGAATTTCTGACTGATTTTGTGGACTTAATCTGATACATGTGGAAAATGAGAGCCTTAGATTATATTTAGCCTGTAAAGTGAATATGCATTCTCCAGATGTTAAATGCCTTTTTATATCTTAAACACCTGTTTATTTTCACAACTAGAATTCTGTAATGAATTATTAAGCAAAATTATTTTTCATGAAAGTCTCTTTTGTTAATGAAAGTTATGTTGCTGTGACTCTTTTGCCTCAAGTCAAATATATTCAGAAGTCATTTCTGTTCCTACTGTGATGATTCCCATTAAAATGTAAAGTGTTAATAATAAGATTTTTTTTAAAAAAGCAAACAGTTTATATTTTTTTTTTCAGTATAGCCTTCCTGGACTGGCAGGCTTTTAATGCACCCTGGAACCTCACTGTTCAGTCACAGACAGTTGGTTTTGATGTCAGTCATCCCAGAGAGGTGAATAGGTATTCTCATCTATAGATAGGGAAGCAAAGGCAACTATAGGGTCTGAGTTAGCCCAGTGCAGAATAATGAGTTTCCATTGACTTCAGTAGCTGTTACTGCTCATCACTTCTAAAGATCAAGCTACTTGTGTTGACTGTTAGACAAAGATAGACTTGGTTTATAATGAGTTTTGCCCTTCTAAAGAGACATATGAAAGCTATTAAAGTTATTCTAGGAAATGCTATATTTCTCTACATCAGAAACTTCATTATATAAGTTTAACACTTGCATTAATATCAGGTAAGCATTAATAAAGTTAATTCTTTAGCAGTCATTATCATACTTGCAATCTCTCTGGCTTGGCAAGGAAAAGACAAATGACAGATTTTAGAGCTCTCATCTTCCAGGATCGTCTCTTTCTCTTTTATATTACATAACTGTATTTCTGTGTCCAAATTCCTGTGCCTATTTTTGCTATGTCAAATACTTTTATATCTATTATAAAGACTAACACAGGCTTCACCTAGCATCGCAAAGACGTAGTTGCTTCTATGTCGTCTTTATTACTCAAAAGTTCAATAATAAACAACAAATACCTTGTAGTGCAACACAGCTGTTAACCAGTTGCTTAAATCCTGGAGAGTCCTATGTACTTACACTTGTACTTAAATGTGTCTCTGAACAGGGATAGAGTGTTGATCTGAGGCCAGAACACCTTGCCTGGGGCCACCAAAGTTATTAGTTTCAGCATCAGAATTAGAACTCAAGTTCCCCATTCCCAAGCACATATACAGGTCACTAAACTGTGTTTTACTTCATTGTGAAGTTGATTCTACTAATAAGAATGCTCTTTTCACTGGTGTAACAAATCAGAAAAGAATTATTTGATATGGAAGAAACAGTTTCATAATTCAGTTTAATATATCAGCTCTTTTTACTCCATGGGTAAAAAAAGATTTATTATGAAAGCAGAGAGAGACTATGTTTCACAGATATTTTTTTTTTCTTTTCTCTTGGTTTTATTGCTGGGAAGATGGAAAGGGTGTGCGATTGCTTTTATTTCCACATACTTGCAATAATGTTCATTTTTAATTTAATAAAATTAAAGTAGGAGTTTTTCTCACTAGCAAAAAGGTTTTTTTTCTCTTCACAGAACCTGAAGACAGTGGGTGGAAATTTGTTCATGTACATCATGATGTACAGATCACACAATGAATTACTTGTTTCTTTAATGCTATATGCCGTTAATCTCAAGACATTTTGAATAATATCACCCACCCACCCCACCCCCCAAAAAAAAAAGGTTATTTGTTTCCAGCTGTTGTTGTCTTAGTGTGTCAGACTCAAAAATGTGGAAGAAAATAATATTCTGTGGCACTATAGCCACTGGACTTTAAGGAATGCTTTAGAAATCTTACAAATTCTCCCCCTCAGCATAGCTGCAAAGACTGCATTTCAGCCCCATGCCAGCAAAAGTGTTGAGTGTGTTCATGGATGATGAAGGCAGAGATCAATTACTCAAGGCTGATGCATCTGATGAAGGATGCTTAAACATCCATTTTCTCATCACCCAGATGGAATCTGTATGCTTTCCCTATGATGAAGATAGATTAGGCATCGATTCTGCAAAGTACTTGCAGGTGTGGATTTGACAGGATAAGGGGAAGAAAGAAGAGGAAGGATTAAAAAAATATCTGCTAAAGATGAAACAAGGTACCTCATATCACATTCATAAAGAAATGGCTTTTGGATTTTCTATCCAGACTACAGAATTCTTATTAATAGCTAGTTGCCAAAACAGATGCCCTGATTAATGAGAACAGATGGATTTCTCCAGAGGGTCTGCAGATTTAGACAGTGCTTTCACTAAATGAAATGCTAATGATCTGGCACTATGCTCCTTTGTGTGGATTAGACACCAGTAATATTATTTTATTTGTAATATTATTTTATTTGTATTTGGTGGAGTTAGAATGATCCCTTTTAGACTTTTCAGATATAAAGTTCTAGTATTTTGCATCACCTCCATCTCACTAACAGTTGTATATGAATGACCCAAATGCTTGTGCTGGATTTCACTGCTTGCAAACTCTTTTGGTAGATTATACACTTTTTATACGTCCTTCTCAAGATCTAGAGGACTATCTGGTTTTTGTATTTTATAAATGCAGTTTCCCAAGGCAAATTAATCAGTTGATTAATTCTGGGAAAAAATAAGATTACATGAAAAATTTTCATTGTAATATGCAGCATAAGCTAGTTTCCTTGAATGCCTTTCGCCGGAATTTTCAAGTAAAATTAATCTGAAAATTTTGTAGTACAGACATTGTGCAACTGGTCAGGTTTGTTCTCCAAATCTGTCATTAATCAATATTTCTGTTACTAAAACAAAAAAGAATTATTACAGATTTTTTTAAAAAAAAGTTAATTAATTCTGCTTTAAAGTAGCTGACTCAAGTCCCTGTCTTCTTTCATCTAAATATCTTCTTTGGTGCAGAGTAATTTTTTTTTGTTTTTATTTTTCTGATTTGCCAATATGGCTATTTCAAGACAAATCTGCTTTTTGCAGAACTCACTCCTGCCTAGCTATATCCTTCTGTCATCTTTTCTGTTTCTGGAAAGGCTGTGAGGAAAATGACACAAAAGAACTTAAATATTCATATGGATGTTTTAGGGCTAATCCAACTTCTCAGTAAAAAAAAATTCTCATTAATCGCAAGAGAAAGATCCTTAGCTGTTACTCGCTTTAAAGAATCTGCATCTATAGTCTAGCAGATATGTAAGCCACAGACAGCTGATTTTCACTTCTAAACAGGTGGTTTTGCTAAATATGATTTCTTTTGGAATCATAAAATAACAGAAAACTTTTTTAAGAACTCTTGCAAATGTATGCACCAGAGGTGGGTGTAAAAATTAGAGACCGGGACTAGAAAGTTGACAGGACGATAAAACGGTATAACAAAGATAAAGGAGATTGCAATTTAAAATCATCATAGTGACTGACTGGGAAATTTGCCACTGCCACTTCTAAAAAAAATTAAATTCCTATGTTCAGGTACTGAATGCTGGCACACAATAATAGCCAAAAGTGACAGTAACTTTGGGGCAGTTGAGTCTGAAGAGAGATCTACTAATAACATGAATTGGTGCTGTAAACTGTGTCCACAGCTGAAAAGTGCCGGCACGGCAGGCATGCCAGAGATTTTGTTGAGTGGTCTCACAGAATAGCCTGGCAAGTGGCAGGCAGTCTCATTTTGTTCTAATATCACTGCACCATCAGTGATTTGCCAACCTGTTACTCTGCATAACATTTTGTCAGGAGTATAAAATTTGTGGCAGACTGTCTAATCCATGGTACTACACTGAGGAAGAGAGGACACATTAAAATAAATTTGATGCAGCGTTCCTATGTTTTAATTAAAGAAAGGATGGGAGACTACTTGGAGCACACATTTGACAATGGATTCTTTTTGGAATGAAATTTCTGTGACAGCCGTCTTGCCCCTTCTAAATCCATTTCACAGGCACTCCAGTTTCTGTTCTTCTTTCTTATTCAGAGCGCTGTATGCTGTCTTGCCCATACACTCTACTGAAATCTAAGTCACATTGACACTATTGCATTCACCAACTATATTTGTACTCTCAAAAAAAAGTATCAGATTTGACAGGTTCTGGATGCTATGAATTCATGCTGATTGACATTAATTATATTTCCTGCCTTTAGTTACTTATTAATCACATAAGCTTCTTATTCAGTTTTCTCCTTCTATGGGGTTGTGTAGGACTTCAGATCTGATGGGAAAAAAACTCAGAATAAGGCAATGTGGGATGATGTGGTTCCAACTTAGTAAATAGGCAGAAATACCAAATTCCTGGAGCTAAATAAGTAATCTTGCCAAATAGCCAGTGAACTTCCTCTGTTCCTATCTCTTATAGTAAATATAGCAGACAATCATAATTCATCTTCAACTCTTCATTGACACTACCTAGAGTGTGTTAATGTACATCAGGATGAAGGCTGGCTTTAACTTTTCATATAGATTCTAGTTGCAGTGTAGCAAGCTTGCCCACTAGTTAAAAGGATGTGGACTGAGTCCTGTTGGATGTTATACTCTGCTTAAATCCATTGAAAATCAAGCCCTTTACTGCAGAAGTGAAACATGAGACCCATTTTGGTACTGGTGCTGAGGACTATGTGCTGCTTAAGTCTCGTTAAACACGATGCAAAGTGACTGCATTGTCATAAGGGAGCCCTGTATGTGACAGTGGGAAATGTAAATCACTTGCTTTATCTGTAGCACTCAAAAAAGCGTCAGGAAGTGGGTTTTGTATTTGAGCTGAATGTAGCCATAAATGCAGCCACCTGTGCTGCTTCTTGCTTTGCTGTCTGCCATTTAAAGAAGACAATAGATGAGTCCTGACCATATGATATTTATGCTGCATTAACTTCCTGATAGAGTCCATATGTGTTTCAGGCTGTGGATCCTTGCCCTCTCTTCCCCTCCCAGAACAGTGTGGAGACAACTTCTCTTGGACTGTGGACCCCAACCCTGTGTGGTGTTGGAGTCTGCGTCACCATCCTACTGAGACAGTTGACTTCCTTCTATGGGACAGCAGATTTTCATGCAGAGGCATCTCTCCACAATGATCCTGCTGAGTGATGGAGTAGCCTTCAAATGCTTCAGGAAGGAATTTCACCCTCCCTGAATTTGCAGAAGTATCTTCTAAGGAACTGGTACTTTATGAAATTTTCTATAAAAGTGCCAGAATAAAAATATTTATGAAGGTAGAAATTAAATGCTGGAAAGGAAGAGGGAGCTTACAGTTGTCAGCCTTCTGTGGGTTTTGTTTTTATTTTTTCTGACACTGTTAATCTCACTCTACTACCTTATAGTACATTGCAAATTACTGTAAGAATTAAAGGAAAACCTTTAATTTCCCACTAAAAAAAGCACTCTACCAGATCTGATTTATTCTGACATAACCTGTGTTGGCTTCCTTGTATGTACAGTTTGCATCAAGTTAAGATAGCTGAAGCATTGAAGAAAATGTTAGAGTATAAATTACTCAGGTCTCACTCTGTATCAGATTGAGTACAAGCATCAATTCTTTGGTTTTGGACACACTCCAGCAGCTTCTGACAAGGTGGAAAGAATGCTGTGGGCTTTGATGTGTCTACAAACCTAGCTTCATCCCTGAAAGAAATGTAGTGAGAGAGAACCAATTCTTATAACTAGATAATAATGAATGCAGACCCCATCTTTAAACATTTCCATGATCATAGTTATGTGACAACTGCAAACCCAATTTGTACGGTTTACAAAGAAAAAACATTTTTATTTTTATTTTGCAAACTCAACCTGGGATTAGAGACCCACATGGATTTTTTCCAGCTCATGCATCAGCTTGGAAAAAAGATTACAAACATACAGCAGCTACAGCTTGGCTAACAAGTCTGTAAGTGATGCATAAGGCAGAATTTAAACGTAGCTCTCATTCGCAAAAGTTTAATTGGCTCCCTGGGGCAAACTGTCAAGAAAGAAAACAGATATGACTCTGGATTTGAGGTGGCCTAAAAGCAGTTTCAGATCATAGGAAATGTAACCCTCGGCTCTCTCAGTTACTTTATTTGTGCACCTTCAAAGCAGGGTTTTACATAATTTGTAAGTGCACAACAAATATTTATTGTTTAACAGACATAGTAAATTGCTGGGACTAACATGCTAATAGGTCAAACATTTGCAGGCTTACTCCCACCTTGTCACTGGAGACACTACACACAAGTCTTCAATGGATACGTAAACTTAAAGGAGACATTGGGGGAGAACTTTGTTACTTGGAACAGGCTGATCCTTATTTTTGCTGAGCTGCTATTTTCAAACTCAGGGTTTTTTTGCTTTCTTTTCTTTTGTCCTCAGGTTCTTATACCTTTTCATGTCAGCATTCCTCTCTCAAGACTTTGAGTTACTGATTATTCCCAAATCAGCCTTCTGATTCTAGGTTTTTTAATCTTACATGGTCTTGCTTTATGGGCTTTTTCATTTACAGATTGACAATGTTTTTGACAGTAAAACTGAGCCAATGCCATGTAACTGAATGTCACGAAACTGGATCCTTGCTCACAAATGCACAGCTTTTCAAGGAGAGGATAAAGAAATTTAGACACCTCAATTAGTCCCCATTTCCTCTGTCTTTGTGCCATCATCTTCTATAGAGCTGCTGGAGTGCCACAGTTTTCAAGACGAGGATATATGGAAGGAAGGGAATACTGGTTAAAAGTTGAATGTTATCCCAGAAAAAGATCCGTGAGGATCTATGTACATTCACAAGTGGTGCTAACTGATAAAGCAGATCTTTAGAAAGAAACACTTGTTGTCAGGGACCAGATTTCCACATGTGTACACATTTGATGGGTTTACTTCAGGCTAATCCTATTCCACTCCAGCAGCTCAAACTCCTGCTGATGGCTGAGGTGTACTACATGGGCACCTGTAGCACATCTGATTTGTTTTCATTCAGAAGGAACACTGCTCACATGCTCAAAAACCCAGAGCACAGTAAATGGAGTGAAGTGAGAGGTTCGTTTCAAACAACAACTGCTGACCCAAATGTTCATGCCTACATAGATGCACAGAATACTCAAAGCAAAAAAAAACAAAACAAGAAAAAGTTTATTCTCATTGATCTCTCTGCATAGAAGCAAATCATGGCCATCTTTAAAATACGGGATTGCAAGGCATGCTTTTTGGTGTGGAGCTTTCCCCCACACGAACACATGCATTCCAAATCTGTGACCCAGCAAAGGTCCAAACCTATCCAACTGAATGCATTTGTAAAGTCTGCAGTGTAAAAAGTTGTAGGCTTTGTGTTCTACAGTGCCAACAACAGATGTGGAAATCACCAGTGCTCTCGTTCCCCCCTCCATCCTCCAGCACCCTGAATCTTCACTATGTCTCATCTTTCTATTACAAAATTCAGCTTACAAAATCAATTATTCTCTTGACCCTTACAATCCTGACCACTACAAGTAACAATTCCCTGCAGCTACATAATTGTCCTATTACGTTTACTCCACTAGTGAATTAGTGAAAACTGAAAATGTATGGAATTTTGTTTTTTGCCAAGGATGGTTCAGTGAATAAGACAAACAAAGAATTTAGACTTAATGCATGGTCATAAGGATAGTACAGAAAGCACCCAGGTGTTTAATCTTCTCACTGTCTTAAATGCTCATGATCCCTGGTCCTCAGTGAGAACCCATTCTGGTAGGCATCATTGCATTGTCAGATAATTATTCTCACTGCTTTTAAAACTACAGTGTTTCCTTCATATTTTTTTCTTCAGTCACCTGGCATCATAGAGCTGATTAAATTGATCTTGATCCAATGCCTTGCCTAAACCTTCCTTCATTAAAGGAAATGGCAAATCTTTGGCCACAAAGAGGAACATGGGCTACAGGCCCATGAGATGGGAGGAGGGAGGAACACTGTAGTCTAAACCCAACTGAGGTTAGCAGGAACAGGGACTGGGGTAGGATTCACTGCTGAGAAAAGCTACTGCTTCTATAAAGGAAAGATTCAATACACAGAGATAGGCATGATTTCTTGAGTACAGTTTGAGTTTAGGACACTGGATTTATGGCGAAGCTGGAGAGGACTTTATTCAATTGTTTTCACAATGAGGCTAAATTGTTTCTAAAAGTGGGAATCTGTTTCATTACGCCTGGCTGAGAGATGATGCCAAACTATCACTGAAATTGAGATGACTGATGAACCAGGAGCTGATGCAGAGGGACAATGCTGTGTTTTAATCGGAGGATCCAAATGGAAGCTTACTGTCCTCACAAGCACAGTGCTGCTGCAGGGCAGGCTGGCTGTCACTAGCTTTCCCTTGCAGCCAAGGGCTGGCTCAGAGCCTTGCCCGTGCTTTGTTCCCTTCCCTGACGGATGGCAGACTGCAGACTCTATAAGAGTTGGAGTGCAAGCCTACTTCTGTTTGGCAGTTCTGTCCAGAGCCAACTGGCATTACAAAAAAGCAGAATATCAATGGTTTGTTACAGCTGAATGACCCTTTTCAGGACCAGGGACCAAATGTTTGTGTTTTTCTAAACACAGACACTCTCCCTAGCTTTTTTTGCTAGCTGGCATCTGTGTTAGTGCCCAGAAGCTTTCCAGCTTTGCTGACTGGCTAGAGTTAAGCTACTTCTTGGGTTGCTGACCTCTTCATCTAGTCCTCATGGGGAAGAACTTGTATATATCCTGCTCTAGCTGGTATTTATGGAGGTCTAAGGGAGGAAAGGAAGAGTGAGTAGAGTCCTTTTAATGCTTTTTAGTCAAGCAGGGTTTCTTCAGTGCTTTGTATTCTGAAGATCCAGCCAACAGCCCAGAAAGTAAAAATTCCTTTTGCAGACCTGGTATAGTAGGGGAAACTGGGATCACCATCACTCAAAGGTTATTTGCATTGCAGCCTCTCTTGAGGGTTCCTTGTCTTGAACTGACAGAAATAGATAGATATGGGTTTTTAGTAAGCTGTTTTCTCAGTCAAGTTAACACATTCAGAAATCATATTGAGAACCTTTGAAGTTGTAAACTTCCCAACAGTGGGAGCCTTATGTGCAAAGATTGTGGCGTTGATAAAAGTTAGACAACTTGAGATCAGACTTGCACTTCTCTTTACAAAGTAAACGTTATGATGCTTCCAGTTGTACATAAATTCCTGTCAAGGCATATACAACCAGAAAAGAAGAATGATACCACACTCCTATTTTTGAGAACAGTAATATGTCTTGCAATGGCTGAAATGTGTTACATTCTTAGGCTGCATTAGCAAAATGCAATAATAATAATGATAATTGGTCCAGTTCTGAATTATAATTGATATCATCACGAATAGGGTAGATAATCAATATAGGAAATTTCATCTCTTTCAACTGACTCTGATCACACCAATTTTGTGTTTGCATTATTCCTTTCTTCAGGACAGAGGGTTATGAGTAAGTATGGATGCATACCTGTAAGAGATCTAGAAGATCTCTTCTGAATGGCGTCCCATAAGCTTCAACAGGTTAATGCATCTCTGGGACCATACTCCATGACTGCTGAAATTAACAGTAATTTGGCATAGTACCTCTTCTGCTGTGTTTCTTACACTTACCCATGATTTTCTTCTTATATTTTCCTCTTCCTCTTATAACCTCATAAACTTTCCCAAGCTCCAGTACAAAATCAAATTCTCTGCTTGCTACAATTTGGACATAAAATCAATTACCCTTGTTCACATCTTGTCTGGACAGTATAGTCCTGTATGGACAATAAACCAAGAAAAAGTATGGTAATTACAAATCCTACAGTGCAGTATTTATTGCAGATGACACAGACAGTGGCTAAAAGTTAGCCTGATTTTTCTTTAAGTGGCTTGTCTTTTTGTTTGACGACATCAGAAACACAGTAGGCTAGATATTCTGTCAGGGTAATGGACACTGCACCCATTTATAGCAGCAGAGAATTTTGCCTAGCATTTTTAAAGCTCCCACAGCAGCATATAATTTATCGTTTTTTCTGTAACAATGTTCACTGTTACACAATATGTCTGAAACCAAACAAACCTTTGTGAGACAGATGGTTCTTATTATTGGAACCAAAATGATTTCCTAAAAAAATCACATCCATAATTTTCCCAGAAAGGGGCAGTGGTGTTCTTTTTGGTTTTTTTGGCTAAGGAAGAAAAACTGGGCATACGAGGAATGAGGGACATTTGGGCCAAATTCTCGAGCTATTCTCTCCATTGCACAGCTTTAAGCTGAGACATGTATAAAATCTGTCTGCATATAACCCAAATATTTGCCTATATAAAGGCCAAGCTTAGAGGTTCAAATTCTTTAAACAGTCATATGTTCTTTTAACTGCTTCTTCCTTGCCTTGCTGTGGAGAAAGCAGGTACTGATCAACATCCCAGCACAGGAAACTGTGGGTCTACTGTGTGTGCCTCGGGGTTTGCTGGTTTTCATGTCTATCTTCCAAAATATTAATGTATTGAGACATTTCAAGGCTTGTTTCCTTTGCTGCTAGCATCTCATAATGGAACTAACATCAAAATTAAAAATCAGTCTCTAGAAGATATCACACCAGTGAAACACTTTGGGCAGAGCAGGGGGTAAGCGCAGATCATAGATCAGCAGAGAATGTCTCTTGGCAGGAAAATCCACTGTTCCAATAAGTTTTTGTTCCAATTCAGAACTGAAGTAAAAAGACTTCAGAAAAAAAATCCCAGAAGTGCAACTACAGCAATTTTTAATTAAAAAAAAAAAGTAATTTCCAGCATAATATTCTTGAAAATGACAGATATCTGAGTAATTTAGGACATTAGCAAAATTCCTCTTCCAACAGGAAAAGTATTCTGGTGCTCTGACTCCATCCCTCTGAGGTGCACAGTGGTACTGTTGGGCGGAGGAGTAGCAGATGCTTCTGTGTATCAGCTAATGCCCATGGTATTGTCATAGTAAGGGAAAACTCAGTGTTTGCATTCTTTGGGGAGGTGGAGGACCTAGAGGCCATGTCTTCCCTTCTTTCAGAGGGCAGAGTGTTCTGTACTTTGGAGGGCTTCAGCTACCCACCTCTACTATGTGCAGAGGCTGGATGGTTAATTCCAGGTCTCAGAATAACCTTGCTAATTCTGTGAAAGGAACGTTTCCTGTCTTGTGGCATCTCAAAAGCCTGACTCCCCAAAGGTAAACAAGATTTGCCCTCTCATGCCTAGTTCATTTGGAACTACGGGCACCACAGAAAGAAAAGGAGCCAAAGAAATATCAAGAGAGCTAAAGATTTTTTGGCAGCCAGCTTCTTAAAAAGAGTAAGAATGGGATTTTCCTCCAGGATGTGCAGCTTACAGGTGATGAATGACACTGGAAGGTGTACTTTTCCTTCAGATTAGTTGAATGATAGACTCTCCATTCCTCCATACCATATGGTCTCCATTTGAGAGCTAATTAGCATTATCACAGTATCCCATAACAATCAAAACAATAAGTTCATGCAGTTGGCTGAGCCCTTGGGGCTTGGTGGTAGGTGACCTATGAGTATAACAGTGTCTAATTGCATATTAGCCACAAAACTCACAAAAATGTGGAGTCATAAACTAGTTGATGGAAAATCCACCATCCACCTATGTGAGCTGGAGTTGTACCATACGTGGGGTATTTGGCTAGTAGATTTTTGTAAGTGCAGATCTACTGAAATCAATTCTTGCTTCCCACTCCAACAAAGAGAAAGGATTTATTTCAGGTTGGCATGTGGAATAGTATTTTTGTTTCTTGTGCATATGTTGTATTTTTATCTGTTCTTCCTTTGCTGGGTGTTAGTGAAAATAATTTATCACTGGCAGAGAAAAAAAGTCTTTTCCTGTATGGCAAAAGAGTACAAGTTAGAAAGTAGACTTTTATTCACTTTTAGATGAAACTGATTGTTTTCTTATTTTTGTATATAAAACTAACCTGAAAATTAAAAAGCAGTCTCTGTCTAGAAGCCACAGTGCATATACTAAAGTGATCCTGGGAGAAGCATAGGTAATAAGGGTATCTCTGCAAAATATTTATTGCTTTAGGCAAGTTTATAACTTTCAATGCCTCACATTTCTGTGCTCAGGAAGAGCTCTGTGACAGAAATATTATCTTTAGAAATTGTTGGTCACCTGCATTATCATTCATTTGAGAGACAACATAGTTGTTGTTTCTGGCCTGTTTATTTCCATGCAGAAAATTAGGTTCATTCCAGAATGTATAAAGACGAATACATTGCAAAAGGCAGGTTTCTCTATTACAAACATAATTTCTGCATTCAAAGTTTATCTGAGTATTTTGCAAAAAAAAAGTCAACTAGGACAGGAAGCTAAATGCACTGTTAATCATCTGATTGTACATGCAAATCAGGCAGGTACGGACATGATGATCCTGACTGGCACCTTGAGGTCTCAGATGTTGTTGTTACAAACCGTAGCTGGAAAAAAGAAAGCTAGTGTATCAAACTTATGAAAATGTAGTAGTTAATAATTTATTGTCCATAAATAGACCTTCTCCAGGAGCAAATGACCTGTACTCTGAGACATAAGAATCCATTTTTAAATGCTATTCTTTTACTGAGTTTTGCAGTCAGGGTGATAACAAAAGCTCGGTTGCAACTAGGCAACTGGGTGTGGATCTTTTTCTTTGAACTCCTCTGTGGAATGATGATAGATTCTAGCTGCAGGCCACGCTTTCTCTGTCTCCAGAGTCTCGCCTGAAAAGGATCAGCTAGAGCTGCCCAGTCAAGTTCCAGGTCACCACTGTACTTGACACATACATTAAGATGATTAGCCTTGTCCCAGAGATATCATAGTCTAATATAAGGAAAAACGTGAAAATTAAAATTTATATAAAATAATCTCTTAATAATCTCTTTAATTAAAATTAAAACAATCTCTTACTTCTGTAGGATACCTCATGCAGCAGAAATCAATCTTTCTTTTTTTTTTTT
>VZTL01008672.1:5338-35774 GCA_013400535.1 Scopus umbretta
TTTTTTTTTTTTCAGGAGTGTGGTCTTGTTTGGGGGGTCTCAGCCAGTAGAGTAGAACAGTCTCACTCCTCATGGGTAGAACTGTGTGTCTCCCTGTCATGACATCCAGGTTATAGTACTTTGATGGGTATAGTGCATGGAGTTTATAGGCAAGAGCTTTTGTCATTTTAAGGAATATAAACATTAAATCAGTACTCCCTTGAATGTCAACTATTGTCAAACCCTGAGATACAGAAGTTGGTACCTAAAATCAAGTATTTTTATTTTGTTTCAAAGCTGGAAAAGTTTTCAGAATGTTGGCTGCTCAACACAACATGCCTAAAGAAGTCTATTTCTTGCTGTTGCAGGTTTCTTGTAAACTTATGCTCTACCTCATGCATAAAGTACACTAAAAACCTCAAGCAAACCAATCTGCCAGACAATGCTTTTCCAGGCAGCTTTTATGAAACCCAATAACTACTTGTTACTCAGTATCTAAAATAGTTACAAAATATTCAGTCACTCCTGTTTATAAAAGAAGCAAAGTCATTGTGGAACCTAAAAACCACTAGCTTTAAGTGGGTCATTTCCTTCTGGATTTAAAGTGGCATTGCTTTGTTGAGGTCAAAGGACTTCAGCAGTTTCTCTCAGCTCTGTAGCTATAAAATATGTACTTTGATGATGTAACAAGATGAAGGGATCATAGAAGTTTATTCTATGGTGAAATAATTTTAAAAGACCAGAGGATTATTCTGTGATATGCTAGTATTTCTGTTACTCAGCAACATGTAGCTTTATCAGGATAGTCATTGCAGGTGATTTTTTTCCCCTACAGTAATATGTGTAGATGTGGGGTTACTTTAAATAAATACCAGGGCAAGAATTGATGTTATTTGTATTCTTACACACCTGTTTTGTTATATGATTAAGAAATAATATATGTATATAAATAAATATATAAAATCCAACCTTTAAAAAAGCCACAAAGAATTAACAGTTCAGAGGGAAAGACAACTGTGGTATGAGATTCTCACGCTACCTGCATATTCTATAGTAACCTGAATATTTTTGTAGAAAGGATTGTCCATAATTATTAAAATATATGGGTTTTTTCCTTCTGGGTTAGTATAATACAAGACATGGTATGGCTCCATTCTCTGTTGTGTGGGGGGGTGGGGTGTCAGGAAACACCATGCAACAACACTGGGCTCCTGCAGTGGGAAGGGGTCTCTGGGTCACTTAACATCTGATATACATATGTGTATTTTTGGCATAATAATCCTGCTACATAATTCATGCATTGATTTATCTTAGATATTTATGAACTGTCTTTTCAATGAAAAAAAATTGGAGAGATCCATGGAGATTAAATTCCCTTGTAAACTCTTGAGTTGCATTGAAGTACCACCCTGGATAAAGTCTGTGCTAAGGGGCTGGGATTATGAAATTGTGGTATTACTGGTGATATTATTCATATTTTTAGTGTGAGGAATTATATCATTGTCAGGGCCAGTGATATGACAGCACAGGACAGAAAATGGGTTCCCTGAGATCAGCTTGCTTTGTCATGCTGAAGTCATAGAATTTTTGGATAGGTGTTGCAGCAAAATAAAATTTCTGGAAGAAGAAGTGGAAACTTTTAAGTATGACTAGAAGTCGCACTTTATGCAGCATCCTACCTCACTGTTGTTGTCTCCTTTGCTAATTAAACATATTTAAGAATGCATTAATTTTTCTGAAATAAAATGACAGAATAATAACTTAGAAATCTCTTAGGGCATGCAGCAGTCTGGGAAGTACATGCATTTAGATAATATTAATTTTGCCCCAAAGGCAAAGGGGTCTCCATCTGCTCAAATCTTCCATTACTTAGCCTATGAAAGGCTCTATGTGAATTTTCAGTAAATTCTTAATCTCCATAGGAATGGTTACTACCCTGACATTGCATGTGAGCTTACTGGAGCACTGCCAACATAATATTATGTTGTTTGATCTATTTAGATGTCTTATGTATGTTGATTTGTAAAGGCTGGAAGATCTAGCTGTACTAGGGTCAAGTCAACAGTAGCAGCAAGAAATTGCATTTCATATGTCATGGCTTCATATGAAGGAACCTAGGGAACTGAAAACTCTCCCATTTAGTAAACATGAGGAATAAGGCGGCTTCCTAGAGGTAACAGTAAGATTAGCACCAGCTTGAAACCCAGCTCACTGATGAGGGTAATTCCTATAGGTACTCTTAAGTAACTCTTTTCTATCCTAAGACATGATGATTTCTGAAGCACTACATCATGTTTGTTTGCTTCAGGTTACCTTACACCCATCCACTAGTTTTGTAATTGACCTCTCCAAAATGTTTGATAATTGTTAGCAACAATTTCATCTGTATAAGGTGCTTTTTAACTGTTCTTTATTTTGAGTGGTAGATGCATGTCCCCTATATCCACAGGAAGGCTATGATCTCTTTTGTGAGTTAGATAGCTGTAGAAATGCTAAACTCTCTGAAAGATTTCCATCAGACAAATATCTGATGATCATATTTAAATTGTTCAATACATGCTAGTTGTGTCTAAATATCCAAGATCAGTTTCATGTACAGTAGTAAGAATGTGTGTTTACATAGAAGATTTTCACTATATTTCAGATAATTCCATCTTACATAAAGTAGTTGGATGCTATTTATGAGAAGCTTGCAGATCTCACATCTTATGTTAGTTAGGCACCACAGTTCTCTGAGGGCAGAATGCAAGTGTAGTGCTTCATTGGGAACTTCAGTTTCTATTGGGAAGGTCTAATTTAACACTGCACTGCTTCTGGAATGGTTGCCTGTAATCAGTCAGATCTGTTAAACAGGGACTGACAGATTGACAGATGAATGGTCCTAAAAAACTTTGATGCTATTCTGTTATGTGCTGTAAAAAAGGCAAAATAAGCTAAAATAAAGAGAAAAAAAAAACAGTCAGCAAAATTGTGAGTGAACCATAAGTCTGGCAAGGGTTATATTATGTGTTATTAAAGAGAGGAATGAGATGAGAGGATATGGCCTGTTCTGCATGAAAGAGAAAATGGAATCCCCATTCAGAAATTTTGTCTACTGCTGGGTCTCTGCAGGTGAGCAACCTATCTATTTAAGTGGGCTGTTTGGAGCAGTTGTTTCAGCCTTACCTCTTTAATGCATCCATTTGCCCCCTCTCTGCCTTCATTGCATTATGCTGTCCCCTTCTGTTGCAGGATGCACCCCTACATAATTGGCAGGATCATTGATGACTAAGCAAAGAATAGACCCCATACAAACACATCTAGCTGGGTTAGTGAGTAGTGACCAAGAGGTATAGTGTAACAGTCATTCAGATATCCTTCACCAGCCCTCTCTTGATTACTGTTGGTAAGGGGAGGGGAACCACTCTGTTGACTCATATTAGTTATCTTATTAATTGTATTCTAGGGTTTATGGATCCATATCTATCTTACTAACCTCTAACATCCTATTGATACTGGCTTGTGATGATCTACTCCCCAAGCAAGAGAAAGAGAAAGGCAGATAAGATTAAACACCATGTAGAACAAAGAAGAATAAACTGTCTCTGCCTTCTATTATGGGCAACAATTCAGGAAAACTGCACGCCTTTCAAAGACAAGATCCAAAAAAAAAATGAATACATTCCACATCTCTACTTTCAGTCAGTACAGCTACTCTAGAAGTTGCAGGCCAGTTTGGTACAACTGTGTTACCAGTGTGGATGCTTCTGCAGAAAAATGTAAGAGTATCCCAGCCAAACTTCAACCTAGATGTCTCAAGGACCAGTATCTGATTATGCATGATAACCCAGAGCAAAGGGTAAGCATGAAACAACTATTCACTTCCTTTTCCAGCACATAAACCAAGTGGCATTAGACTAAGCTATCAGGTGGCAAGACCAAACCAAGTAAAAAGGAGACAATGCCTTAGAAAACATACAAAAAAGCTGTGGAAACCTGTGCTGTGGGATGATGTGCATGCTAAAACTGCACATAGAGAATAGAAGTCCATTGTGGGCTCTTACATACAAAGATAACAACTCTGACTCAGGAAGTCTCTAGTCTGTAAATTGGTAGTGACTTGGTAAATATTTAAGGGCATTACTACATGCCTTCCCTGTTTCTTCAGTCTTTTTCAGGCATCCACATTTGGCCAGTCTTGGAATAAATGGAATAAGACAATGTGCTGGATGGCAGTTTTGTAGAGGTAGTATGAGCACAAGCTGGAAAAATCTGTCCTTTGTTGGAATTGTAGACAGGGAGGCAGGGATCAGAGGCATTTAAGCTGCAGTTGGGCAGAAACTAGCATTTGTGGCTATATCCTGGTGAGTAGAAGGCTGCTAGAGAAAATGGTGTGGGATGAAAAGAGAACCAGGGGCACAGCCATGGGCTGGCAGTCTCCAAAAAAGCCCTGAACAAGGCCAGGGACCATAAAGTCTCAAGACAAACAGATGGAAGAATGAGTCCTGAAGGCTATTGCAGTGATCTAGGACCTATCATGAAATTAAATGGCTGTTTGGAATTATACTAGCATTTTATAGGAAACTTACACTAAATTGCTCAGTTGGGACCTGAAACCTGTCACCTGACTGCTGGGAATTTAACTAAGGAAATTGCAGAGGAGGACTGAGATTGATTTCTTGAAAAATACTTTATTTTTAGATATCCCGAAAACTGAAGTTACATGAATATTGTATGCAGTATTACTCTCAATAGGCAGGAAGTGGAATGATCAACGGTTTACTGTGAAAGAGTCTTACTGCACTAATGTACTCAGTCCCTGATGAGGTCAATGATCTTGCTACTGAGACGATCATTTTTAAGGCCAGGCTGCTCTGTGGAAAAAATAGTGTCTGCAGCCAGCACATGCACTCTATTAGAAAGGGGATGGGATGTTGTCCTGGTTTCAGCTGGGATAGAGCTGTGGTTTGTTGTTTTTTCTTTCCTAGTAGCTGATATAGTGCTGTGTTTTGTATTTAGTTACTAAAACCAAGACAGATGCTTGCCCCAAGCACTTCTAAACAAGGATTAAAGTTAGACTGGGGATCTCATGACACTTCATATATGACTTTTCCCACTTGTGTCATGGCCCCAGGGCACTGTTAGCCCTGATCATCCCTGTCTAGCCCTGCTGGGGTTCTTCCCCTCCACATGCCCCATGCCCTAGGACCTCATGTCGGCCCCCTGCCCCAGAGATGCTGCAACAGGGCTGGTCTCCAGCTCCCCACAGCCCTGCCCTGCTTGGCCATGGCCCCCACCAAGCTGGGCCCATATGTCCCAGCCCAGGCTTGCCCTGTCTTATCCCCAAAAAAGTGCCCAATGCCTGTGGCTGGGGCTGCCCTAGTGCTCCCTGGCCACCCTGCTCCTGGCTGGGGCGATGGGATGAACCCTGGCTGTCAGGCCCTACCCAGGAAGCTCCTGTCACTCCTGGTGCCTCTGCTGCTTTCAAATGAGTATGACCATGCACTTGCCCCTGCAGGTAGAGCTTTGGGGTGTTACAGATAAAGAAGTTCAAGAGCTGTTATTGAAAGCTGGGACCTTTGGTTAAGAGACCCAAAGGTCAGGGGCTCAGGATCCTAGATGGGTTTAAAAGCATGTACGGTCATTTCATTTATTGCTAGCATTAGCTGTGTTTTATTTGGTTTATTATTTCTTCTAGGCAGAAGTACATGGAAACCTCATCATTCATGTAATATTTTAATTCATATACTTAAAGAAAAGCTGCCACAACTCTTAGACCCTCAAAAGCCCATGACAGTGTGAATATTGATGAGACACAGAAATAGAAAATGATGGTGTAACCTGAACATTTTCTATAACTTCATGATATGCAAATTTGGAGATACTCTACTTTTGCATTTGTCACAGTTCCAACCAGTTTCAATGGCTTTGTGCAAAGCTGTATCATCTGATGGTCTGGCCTGTGCTTTATAAGTTGCAGAGGGTGTGAGACTGAATTTTTGACATGTATGATCAGGTAATCTTCTTGTGTAAATGGTTCCAGTGTTTTCACTGGAAGAAGGCCTGGAAATTAAGCTTTGTCTCATGAATGTGAATGTGGTCTTCATGAAGAATAAACTTTTGTAAATGTGATCACATCCCTTAGTATTTCTGTCTCTTGTTCTAAAACTAATAAAAAACTATTCAAATATCTGTGAGGGAGGACTTGAGAAGAAAATATCTTCAAAGGGCTTTGGGATCCTCAAAACAAAGTGCGTTGAGATTACTATTATTACAAGAGTACAAGGCTAATTGGAACATCACATTTTGCTGTGGGCGGTAGATTCACTATTGCTACAAAATGATTAACAGTCTCACCATCTGTTACAGGTGTAATAATAATTGACAGTTTTATGCATATCTAACATTGACATGATCTGTCTTTGCAGTCCTGTGTTTGCCTTTTAATTTTGTTATTTTCTTCAAGCAATAGTTTAATCAGTATTTTTTCAGTTTTACTGAAATAATACATATTTACTGATTAAACTTACTATTTCTTTTCATGTTTTCCTTCTTTATTTATTACTCCCAATCATGACCCTAAAGACTTTAAAATAATTAAAATATACCACTAAATGGGAAAGAAATGCACTCATTTTCAAAGATTTTTTCTTTCAAAACAGGATGTCTCATAGATTGAAACCAAAGGTCTGTTTAGCTTGCTGTCTCCTATTTTGATGGTAGCTCATAGATGGTGCTTAGAGGGAGAACAAGAATCAGAGCAGGCACAGAACAATACTCCTTTGAAACCTCCCAGTCTAAGGCATTTAACAGGGCAGACTTTCTGAGCCAGAGGCTGTTATTTGTCCATTATGTTTAAAAGCCTCTAGTGGACCTGTCTTCTGTGATTTTTGTCCAGTTCTTTTTTGAACTCGTTCAGACTTTTGGCCTCAACAGCTTACTGTGTCAATGAGTTGGACAGTTTATTACATAATGTGGTTTTAAATTTGGTACCTGGAAATTTCATTGGCCACCCTCCAGTTTCTGAATTGTGAGAAAATACACATTAAATTCTCTTGTCTTCATTTTCTGCGGCTGCCATCAAAATCACTGGGAATCAAAGATTCTTCTGAGGCTTCAATGAGAACTGTAATGTAACTAAATAAGGAAAGCATATGATTTTATTTTTGTTACCACAAAACATTTGCAAAAATCACTGATCCCAAGAAACATGGTAAAAGTATTTTCTGTCCTGTGATACAGTTCTACAGTCAGAATGGGATCAAAATTGAAATGCTGCAAACAGTTGACTGCTGGACAAAGAATGATGATGGTGACTTTAATGTTTCTAACAAATACATTTCTCTAACGTGTCTTTCACAGATAGCTTTAAATGCATGAAAAGATAAGAATGAAACAATATATCAGTAGACTATGAAAAAACCTGAGTAGAAATGAACTTATATTAGAAATAGTTCTAGTCCAGTAGTCACAGAATATATTAAAATATATTCATAAAGTAAGAAGGCTGATTTACTGTCATACTGTTTTATATTTGTAAGAATTTGGATGAGTCCTTGTTATTTATAAAATGTAGACTTTTCCGAACTCCAGAGTAGAGATGGCAGCACAACTGAAGATGGGAGTTAATGGGTCCCCCTATATCTTTTACACATTTTTGTTGCAAAATGTTGATGGATTTCTTGGATGTTTCTTGTATTTTTCCTGTATTTCCTAAATTTGGCTAAGCTGTGTCTTCACATGCTCAGAAGAAGCTTTCTCCAGTTTAATAGCCTTTTACTGCAATGTTGAATTCCCGGATAGCTCCTAGCGTAGCATGAACTGCAAAAGTACAACTTAAAGGGAGAAACCAAGAGCACACCAGCAAGGGACTACAGAGAGAAAGCTACACTTTGCCTGCAATGACTCTTCACAAGAGTTTGAGCTGGAGGGTTTGCCAGTACCAAACCGAGAGCTTGTCTCTCCTGTGCTGCTAGCGAGTCCCTCTCCGCCTCCTGTTTTTCTCCTTCTATGTAGACAATGTTCCATCCTGAAACAAAGGGAACAAAAGCCAGAAGGTGCAAACACTTAGGAAGAGAAGTTTGGTAAAAAGACTGGCTGGTCTGGAAAGAGAAGTCTGTTCCTTTCCCGTGACTGCAACAAAGCACAAAGTGTCTGAGACACTGGCTGTCAGGGGCAACATGGGCTGCTCCACAAGAGCAGGGCCTGGCTGGACCATACCCTCCCATATGGGGTGCAGTCCCACAATTCTCAAAGAGTGGAGCAGGTCTGAAAATAAAGTCAAACATGGTCCAGATTGGTGGGCAAGTCTAAAGTGATGAAATCCCAGAGTGGTCAGACAGTGAGTCAGGATCAGGGGTTCCAGTCAAAAGGCCACATGGCCAGGCACAGGCATGACTACCACAGAGCTGCGACGTAGCCCAGGTGGAGACCAGTGGCAAGAGCCACGGCTAAAAGCAGCTCCCAAAGGAAGGGGAGAGCCCTTGCTGAGACCTCCCCACAAAACTTTTTCCTCACAATGGCTCTTATCAGCAGACTGGCCTTGTGTAGCCAGCTACACTCTTAGGAGGGGGTGCATTGAAGGCCCTGATGCGCTATCAGCAAGTGTATGAGTAGGTCATTGCTAAAACATGTTTTCCTATTTTTCCCTTACAATTACAACTATAAAGTCGGTCTCATTTCAGAGTTATTTACCAGCTCTGTCTGTCTGTTTGCTCTGTCTGTCTGTTTGCTCAAAGACGGAGATTTATGCTGTTAAAGATAAAAGACCCATTGATGATTCAATGTCACTGTGTTGCCACATAACTAAATACAGTTTGTGCTTTTACATTCCATGAAACATCACCAGCTTAACTTCAATTTGTTCATATCCTCTCACATTTAATCATGTGATGACACACTTTTTTTCTCTTAGGCTCGACCTCATTCAGTATGCTGTATGGATGGCTCTTTGTAAGGATAGTTGCTGCAAAGTGAAGATGTACACCATTTTTGTACACCATTACGAAACACATAAAGGATTAAAATTTTGATTGGCATTTATAATTATAATTTATAATTTATCTTCCTTGTATATGGATTAGGCTTCATTTATGAAGCCTATGGATCAGGCTTCATTTATTGCTGCAGAAATTCAGCGTTGCTTACATCGAACATAGAGGACACCCAGAGAATGAGGGAAGGGCTCATAGGAAGGAAAAGGTTATTGCTAGGTTAAAGCAGTTGGCTTCTGCGTAGGAGAATTCTCTCTGTCATGACAAGTTTAACTTACTCCTGCTAACCATAAGCCAGAGTTTCAAAGAAACTGCTAAACATACACATCTGCTACCGAACCCATAGGAAACTGAGCCTTGGGCACAGAAATAGCTATAAAAATGATAAGTATTCTGAAAAAACAGATACTACTCATCTCTGGGAAGCACTCCTGTAAATGTTTGCTTGCCAATCTCTAAATTGGGTTGAGCCCTGCTGCCTTGCAAGCTTCAGCCCTCCTCCCTTTTCCTGGCAGTAGAAATGTGAAGATAAATTCTTCTTTTCTCAAGCATTCAGATATTGTAGTGAACAACACCATTAAAAATCCATAAGTAAGCTAATAATTTTCCATTTAGGAGCATGCTTTTCTATTTTATGCACACAGTGTTACAATGAGGACAGATTATTCCTTTTGCAGCCCCTTGTGTAGCCTGATAATTTGTTGCCAGTGGAGATCATACCACAAATCAGCCAAAGAGCCTTCAGGTCTTTCTTAAAGCCCTGAAGAGAGCACCTGCTTCTGTCTTCTGACAAAACCAGTTAGCACATTTTTTTTTTCTTTAGAGGACATAGCATCATTAGTCTTTCTCCATTCTCCTAGCCTGATCTTTTGTGTAATTTACTTGCCATTCAGAACATATTTCCCTCTGCCCCTAACCAATGAGCAGAAGCACAGCAGCCACTGGAGTCTTCAAAAGAAGGCTTCCGATAAGGTGTACAGCCATGACTACCTGTATTCACATGAATGGCTGGTATACGTCTTATATTTTTAGGATCAATAGGCTTTGAACTCAAGCTTTGACAACAGAAGTTTGGTTTGAGTTATTTTGACCTTGCCTGTGTTAGGCTGAAAAGACTTCCAATGTTATCAAACCTGTTCAAGCTTCACCTTCATTTTTAGATTTCATGATGACAACAAATATTGGGAGGAAAACAAGTCTGTGTTGAGCACAGAGAACTTAATAGTGTCTTTATCTTAGAGTTTTGCCTATAGCACGAAAGCACAGTTTTTGTCTGACATTATGTGCTTCTTTAAATTAGATCTAACATAACTTCCTTTATTTTCCCTAAACTGTGTACAACTCAACATATATGTGATGTTCATGCAGGATTCTGTTGCTATACAAGATGGATCCTTTTAGAATGAGTTTGGCCTCTTAAAATTTTCTGAAAATAATTTCTTTTTCTTGATGTAATTTTTAGTTTGTTATTTATCCCTGATTAGATACTGAGCTGTAACTTGAAAAATATTCAGTTCCTGAGGAACACAGTTGCTTTTTCTGCTTGTGGGCTGTCCAAAAGCACGCTTTAGAAGTCCAGTTCAAATGAAAGTGTACTGTCAAAGGTGGTCTGATTGAATAAATCACTGACTATCGCTATGGCTTTGGATCACATCATGACTTCCCCTTGCATGACTTCAAGGACTGTTTCAACCTGTTGCTTCATGAGGGGGGATGAAAACAGGTTTGGTTGGCCTTCTATGGGTGCAATAGAGACCTTAACTTCTACTCAGACTTTGGCATACTTTTTCACTTGCCCCTTTCTTCCTTAATTATTGATTTTAGAGTCTTGGTTTTCATATGATAAATATTTTTTAACTTCATGTTTAATATTTATGGCTGTGATTTAAAAGGTGAAAAAAAATATTTTTTTTCCTGGGTTTGCAAGTTAGTCATGACCAGGTAACTGAATTATGCCTGTTGGGGACGTTAGTGACATGAATAAGTTGACTATAAAACTGAATTAATATAACATAAAAATCAAAGCTATTAACTATTTACCTGCTTAGTTTTTTAGCAAAAACAGGCTAGTTAACTTTCTTGCCCACAATTCCCCTTCTTCTTCTGTGCTAATCAGGTGGCACAAGCTGTCAAAATGCAAAACTTCCTAACAAGAATTAGAATTCTTTACAACAAAGTTTTACTGCATAATAAAAAGTAAAACTATTTAGTTGCATAACACGTGGCTTGGCACTTTTTTGTTCTTAAAATTGTATAAAATATATAACATATTTATTCTTTGTCTATCTGTTCTGTAAGGATGTGGTCTAGATGTCCATCAAATGACGATGCAGGGAAGAGGTGATTTTCAGTACTGCTTGCAGGACCTTGAATATATTGCTGAAGGTCACGGGGTTGAGTTTGTTCATCTTCTAAATTGGAGAAATCTATCATCTGGAAAAATACACTGAGCTTCTAAATGAAAAGGAATCACGAGCATACATAGTTTTTGTTTGTCTGCTTCCTAGACTTTTTTTTTGTCATCACAATTTTCCTCATTCTCTGTTAATTTGTTTCTCCACTGCTTCTTCTCCTCACACCTCCTACATGTTGTTTCAAAAGTTGGGAATCATGAAAATCGCCCCATCTTGTCCTTACTAAGAAAATTAGCAGAGATAGGAACTTGACAGGAATGCAGACCTAACAGAGCAGAACAACAAGGCTAATAGGGTAAAGCAGCAGGGAGCAAATAAAGAAAGAGAATCCCTGTTGGTTTAATGCAGTAATGTGTGCTTGTCTGTATTGAGCTTATACTCCTGGAATTGAGCATTATGGTGTGTTATAGAGTGTTGCTGCATGGCATGGTGCTAGTCACAGTAAGATCAGAAGCATTTATGTCCTTTGGTACCATGCCTGTGGAGTATCTTGCAGCCTTTACGCTTTCTATAGAACCGTGATCCAGGATATAAATGTCCACAGTTTTGCATACTTTTTCCTCCTCATGTGTCCATAAAAGTCCCAGCCATGAATCACCTGAGGACTGATGTTTTACTAATGGTTGAGCCTGCACCATGCAACTGAAATAATGACTGAGATCTCTTAAGTGCTCAGTGCCCATCCAGAGGTTGAATAGTCTTAAAATTTGCCAACTGAACACTATTAACTATTTCACTGAAGGTCATTTGAGCTAAAACCCCTTTAACTGCTTTTAATCTCATAAGTCTAAATGGCCCCATTACTTTCCTGAATGACTTAAATGTGTCCCTATCATCAGATGTCTTCTAAAGATGGACCTGGTTAAAATAGTTATTCTTTTACATAATAGACAATTTCATACTTTCATACTAGAGAGTGAGAGTAAATTAAAGCCTGATGATTTGCCGGTTTCTGGAGATGCCATTCCACTTACTTCTGTGTAACTGTATCAATACAAACCTGTGAGGGATGCATGGTTTGCAATCCGTGGCAGTAATCATAAGGAATGCCCACTGAATTGTTTCTGTAGATAGTAATTTACTAAAATAGATCCTAGGCAGGAGATCTGGGGTCTTGGTGGAGAACTTGGTCTTTATTCAATGCTGAATACCAGATCTTTGCCCGAGGGCTTATCTATAATGATGAATCTGGTCACGATACTAAGCATGATGGGAAGCTTGTATATGTGAGGAACAACTCTGTAAGATATCATCTCATCCCCAAAGGATTTGTCTGGATAGACAGTTATATGTACTGATATTTAAAAGTGTATGCTTATGAAATGGGAATGGGTGCAGCCTAAGCCAAAGTCTGAGTTTAATCGGAATTTATACACTAACTTTAAAAAGTTTCAGAGTAAGTTTAGGAGTAAGTAAATGTTTCTGATGGTTTGGTTGTAATAAAGACCTTTTAATGTAACCTAGTTCAAACAAGTGGAGGAAAAGGTGAAAATACTCTACTAAGCAAAATAACATCTGTAACTGACCAAGAAAAGCCTCATTTTCGAGGTAGCTTTAACAAGCTCTCTGCAACTATTATTTTGGTTTAAGGTATTTTTAGTTTCAAGAACATTAAAAAAAAAGTGGGGGGGAGTGTCTTCCCATTATCCCCTGCAATGACACAATGGAAGTGTGGAGAGGGACTTTCTTCAACCCTAGCAGAGCATAACCTACCTTATTATTCAGCAGGCAGGCACAAGCAGATGTTAAACAATCACAAATAGCTAAATGCCTTTTCTGAGCTGGATTGTGAACTTTCACCATATGCCACAAATAAATTCCAGAAATGCATTCTGGCTCTTCTGACTCTGCACTGTGTTGTTACTTCTTCAGTATTCAAATGACTATATGCATGCCATAAACAAAATATATTAACACATAGCAAAAATAAAGTATTTTTTCTCTTTTCTTCAGGTAATCAATTCTCTCCTGCAGTGTCCCATTGTCACCTCATAAGATTAGAAAGCTCACTGTATTCTTTGTAAACGTATAAATAAAAACATGGGGTGTGTAAGTTCTCAACTGTTTCTCAACTGTTTTTGCAGAGTTTTATTTATCTTTTGCAAATAAAACTAAGCCCTGTCTGCTTTCATTGATGATATTTTTCAAGACAAAAGAAAGAAAGATTTTCCAGTGTTATCAGTAGGAAGTTGTTGCAAGTGAGGGTTGAGGTACAGCAATGAGAACATCATATTGCTATAAGTGAGCTGATTTTTCAAATTATGTTCTATATCTTATTATTTGGTAATAAATTCATGGAAACCAGTACAAGGCTTAGAGAGGAATTATGGCTCTAGGACAAAAACATTAAGGATTTTAGGCTGCATGGCTTAGTGGCCAGATTTGAACAATACTTAGGGGCAGAAAGGTGCAAGTAGGCCCTTTAATCCCTCAGTGAAATAAACTGAAATAGACTCCTAGGAATATTTGAAAACTCCCATAGGTGTCATTGCTTTGGCTTGAATGACCTAGATGGTTGAGTTCTTTTCCAGAGTTACTCAGGCAGTTAACAGTCTTACCACTTGGCCCACTTTTTCCCAGATATGTAACAAAATATCTTGAGGCAATTTGAAAGATAGGATGCTTTTATGTAAAACTCATGAGCTATGTTCAGCAGAGGAAAGGCTGGATTATCCTCAGAAATATGGGCCTTAGTACAAGAGCAGTAACATGTTTATGGAGTTACTCATCAAGGATAGGCTTAAATCAGTTGTTTCCCCACAAAGAAAAGAAACCTGGAAAATGGGGTATACTATTTCATCAGCTGCAAATGGGTTAGACTCTCAGGTATGCCATGCTCACAGGCCTAATGAGTTTTTGGATGGAAACTCCAAGAAGCAAAGGTAGTCTGTGTATTATGTAGATTAATGAAACTGTCAGACTGCCAGCTGATAATATTCTGCATGGTACCTTATCAACGATTAGTCTTACGGCATTATTTCACTTTATACAACAGTTTTGTGCATGGTCATTGTGAGCTGTCTGTGTGAGGAAGACTGAGTTATTCAGGGAATTAGTATAAGACAAATCAAATCCCAGACAGTAGGAACTGGTTAATTTAGTCAATTAAAAGGAAAGTGTTGGCGCTGGCTCCGTCCCCTTGGAGAATTTTGTTTCTATTTACAGAGTATGTACCTGGCTACAGTAGGTATTGTCTCCAAGCAGCAACCAGACTGTGCTGTGTAAAGAGTGCATTGCCAAATAGTTGATAGCAGGTAACTGGCTGCACCAGACTTTCCTGACACCTTCCTTAGACGGTACCTTTGGAAAGGAATTCCTGATCTAGCACTTTGGAGGTGTTTTGTTTAGACTGGAAGGGTGATTGCACAGCTATGCAGTGACTTGGCTGGTTATTTTAAGGGCAGCTGGGAGGGATTTGGACGTTTCTACATACTATTTCATCTGAAATAGTTGGATTAGGGAAACATCAAAAAGCTTTTACGTGGAAGTGCTATACCAGCCCTGCCTATTATGAGGTCTTTTCCACAGAAAAGAAGTATATTGGTAGCCTGAAAGACATTTGGTGCTGGTGTATGGGAGGAATGCAGCCCTCTAGTCTACAGAAAGGAAAGAAATGGTTAAGAAATTCAGAATTTTTCCCTGTTTTTTATTTTACCTTGAAAAAAGTTGGTTCCTTTGTTCCTGGGAGAGGGAATAACATTATTAAAATTTCTAAAGATGTTCAGCTGTTGATTTTCACCATAGTGGAGTTCAGCAGAGCACAACCAACACACAGATGAGGTCAACCATTGTGTCCCCTCAAATACCCTAGGACAGTGGAAATACAAAAGGGCCATGCAGTTAGCCAGCAAGGGACCCTGTGGGAAGGAAGGTGACAGGGAGGACTGAGAAAGGATCATCCCTCAGCAGTGACTGGAAGAGTTCTCAGTATTTTCTTTGTTAATTTTTTTCAGAATATCGAAAAGCAAATGGAAAGTTTTTCCTTCAAGTCAATTTTTGGGTAAATGTTTAAACGGTGATTCTTATTTTCTTCACAGTAGGTCACCAATTCATTGTTTAAAGGGCAAAATAACTTTAAATATTCAGTGCAGGAGACAGTACATGGGAGGGGGACAAGCACATGGATATTAAGGGCCTGTGGGAAACAGAGATGAAATTTCAGGATGTTTTAAATCTTCCCTTTTACAACATATGCACAGGCAAAGGGTCAGATTTTAGGTTGCATACAGTTGCCAGAAATCATAGTAAAACTATGAAGGTAAAAACCAGGTGTATTATAAATGATCACTCTGGAAACAGGTCCGAGCCTGTAAAGGAAAATGACAATTAAAAGCATAAGAACTTTTTTTCCTATGGCACCATTTCAGATGCAGTATTTTTCATGTCTCAAAGGGGGCGGTAGATTTTACAGCTATCTCTGACTGTGGTGCAACATCAGGGAAGGTGGCTAACCAGAGATTTTGGGACATAAAGTAAACTGATAAAGTAAATTGGTGGCATAAACCACTTTGCAATCTGAATTTGATTTCCAGTCATTCTAAAAAGTCAACACTTTTACATAACACAGGTACTTTTCTTGAAAAATAATGCATGGTAAAAATGTGATTTTCTGCAATAGTAATTTCAGCTAATTTTCTTCACCCATTGATTTCACCATCAAATGGAGAATATGGACTGTAACTGAAAAGTCAAAATAAACATGTATCAAACTTTGCATTAAGGTTTTGTAAATTATGTGAAATAGGCCAATAATAGACCCAACAGAATTTTAATAAAGTGCCATTAGAGAGTCCTAGAAATCCATGCATTACTTATAACAATGCATTGCTTATAACCAACTATAGCACATACTATCAATGTGTGTGACATGCTTAGGACTGCTATTAAGAATCTCTCAGCTATTCATAAGCTATTTGTAAATGGGATAATAAATAATACATGCCTAAACTTTTCCTTCTTTCACAATGAACATCATCTTCATCATGATTAGTCGATTACTCACTATTGTTAGTTGCTTCTTTTGTGTAAATAGATTTTAGAGCCTTCCAGTGCTGTGTAATTTGGTTTTAGCTGGAAGGTTGGTTAGAAATAAGCTGCACATTTTCAACTATAGTCAGATGTTTCTAGCCCTCAGATAAAGTATTTCTGTGAAATCAAATTATATCATCTCTACTGCGTTGTGGGGGTGACATGAAACTGTAAGTACTGTTTTAGTCACTGCAAAGTTACTGGTAAAATTATTCCCAACAGTGATACAGATTTTGTGCATCTCTGCAACAAGATATTTATCATTGTCATTCTCTGAAAATCATGACCTAATATCTTCAGCCTAGAACAGTCAAATCATTCAATGCGGGCAATTTATGCTGTTTTTCTGCTTTTGGCTTATTCCTCACAGTCTTTGTATAGTAGGGCTTTCCTCCTGACCTTGCCTTCCTTCCCTCTGCTGTCCTTATTATGACCACCACCACCTCCTCCAAGTTCCTCTACTGATTTCCTCTTCTAGTTCCTCTCCCTGGTTGGTAATTACAGTCCCCAGATGCTGAATAAAACAAGCTGTGGTAACTCTTGCATGTTCCCCCCACCCCCCGCCTTCCAAAAAAACCCAAACGCAAACCAAACCCCAGAAGACCTTGTCCTGAAGCAGTTGCAATGATGAAATTTCAATTCGAAAATGAGAACGAGGACTCAGTTCATACTGAAGTCCCTGTGGGGTGGCAGAAATGACATTTAATCCCTGTCAGACTGGATTATTTTCTATCTGCTTGTCTATCCGTAAAGGAGTCAACAGATCATTAGGAACATCCTGAGGAAGGTAATTTCTCTAAGGATCAAAGTTAAATCCCTGTCCCTGAGTGGTGCATTTTTGGGTAGTTAGAGCAAAACATTATGGAGAAATTATTACTGAAACAATAACCAGTCTGTTCACACTCATTTAAACTTAGATTTTACTAAAACTTAAATTAAATAAGTTTTCTTCCTAAGTTAAATGCAAAGAATTGAGCCGATCCCCAGCCTTTTAGAAAAACACAGGGTTCCAACAAATACCCACAGGTAAAATCAGTAATGTCTCTATCAGGCATCATTGCTTGGAACCAGCATTCTGCCCCAGTGCTGGGCAATACTCTTCCTAACACACAGCAGAAAACAATCTGTATTTGCACTTTCCATGCTCCAGTTTATAATTATCATTTTAGAGCAACTCGCCTTCACAGGTGTTTACGCAAAGATTCAGGAGTGACCAAAGCACAGGCACAATCACTTTCTGCTGTTGTTTTTTCCTTGGGCAATGGCAGAGACAGCTGGGAACAGCAATGCTTAACTGCCACCATTAGATGCATGGCCTGTCCTTGATCCAGCATATGATATGCCCTCACTGCTCCAGTTCTGCCTTAGAAGCTCATCCTTTCTTAGATAAATCAGAAGCCATGTGTTCCCCCTTTTAATTCCAACACCTGACCTTCAAAATCAGGGTTGCACATCCTATTTTGAAGAATGATTAGAAGATACAGTTTATGGAGAATTTTTACCTGTTAGAGTTTCCCGCAGGGAATGATTATCAAACTTCAGCATTTGAGAGTGTGAGTTTTTGTTATTTCAAATGAAGGCCTAGATCCCTTTGAAAGGATGGTAAATTCCTGTGTACGGTCACAGTGACAGGAGGCATATTAGGCTTGTGGGCTACAGAGTCACCTTATTTGTAGTTTTATTTGTTCTTGCCTGAAAAGCCGCAAGACAAACTTGTGAATTAGCTGTTGCATAGAAAAGCAACCAACATCTATTTCCAGATCTGTTTTTTTAAATTTTCTCCAGAAAATAAGCAAATGCCTGTGACAAGGGCTAATATATTAGCTTGTAAGGAAGGTGCTAGAAGGCAGAGATGTTAGCAGCAGTTACAAGAAGTGCTATTGCCAGGACTAACGATTTCTGGGCTTGGTTTTGAGAGTCTACTCCTGTGGATGCCCGCTCCGCATACACCAGAGGGGGACTCTGTGGCACTTGCAGTTTCCTTAAAAAACCTGCAAAATATTTGCTGTCTCCCTGTCTTCTGTCTTTCCTGCTCTCTTTCTCTCTCTCCTTTTGCTTTTAAGACTGATGTGAAAACTGTCAGAGCAGGAACTAAAATAGCATTTTTGTTAAATTTTTAAGAGTTAGATAAGGTGACAGATCCAGTATTCCTGCTTTAGGCATCATCTGAAGTTTGTTTACTACACACCTCAACCAAATGTGTGTATATGAAATGTGTACCAAGAAATGAGTAGGAAACATATGTGTTAAAACGAATCACTGTTGAATCACTGAAAAATGCTTTGGTTATTGCCTTATCTGTCCATTTAAAATTCTAACTTCTTGTGAATTATAATTTTTATACCAGTCACAGGAGTATAGAAGAACATTTTTAGTTCAAATACACTTTGTTACCACATTTTATTCACAAACATTTGCATTTTTTATTCTAAATTGATTGCTTTTTCCACATTTTCTGAGAGTAATGTGCTGCTTAGATTGCAGAATTCCGCCTAAATTCAGTGTGCTTTGCAACTGACATAATGAACAAGTCTTTGTGAACTGTTGTATGAACAAATCTTTATTAAAAAAAGGTGAAAACTTATTTTTTAGTGAAAAAGTGTTCCTTAAAGAGTTTTGAAATATAAAATCCACCAAGACTTGACACCTGACATTCATTGATTCCCTGCAGTAAGTTTTTTTCTATCCTTAAAAATACGATCATTCTTAGGTTTGCAACTTCATGCTGGATATGGGTATGAAGAGATACAGCACTGTGGGAATGACAGGAAAAAAAAAAGTCCTGCAAAATGTAAAGATTAATTTGTCTGGCAATATATTAACTGATAACATTAGGAGACTTAATACTAGTAGTATGTCCAAATAACTAAAGGCTTATATTAAAAGTGGTGTTAACTGACATGTTTTATTTAAACTGGTGTCACTTTTTAGAGTAGATAAGGACAGCTGAGTTTGAAAACAGTTTAAATTTTAGTTATTGTCCTTTCTCTCATGATACTTTCCTCTATATCACAAAGTTCCATCAGCATATCACTATTAGATTTTTATTTTTAACAGTCTTCTCTTGGTTTCAGGAAGATGGCAAAAGAGAAATAACAGTGGGTCCAAATTTTCCTTGAAAACCAAATGATAATTATATTACAGCAAATTTAAAATAGATAGATCACAAATTACAGAGGGTAATAGATATATAGATACAGATAATATATATATGCTATATATAGAGAAAAACATTGTTAGACAGTAGCAAATCAGGAACAAGATAAGAATGTCCAATATTCACAACTGTTTCCAGTTTTATCAGAGAATTAATGTGAAATATTGCTCTCCTGCTTTTCTTTTACAGGCAGGCTTGTGCTGAGTTAACTGTACTCCATTTTCTGTTCATAAGGCACAAAATACCTTACAGTTTCTGACACATGGCTGGGTGGCTATTGTGATTTCTCTAGTGGAGCTGGTTGATAATCAAAATAAGCCATGAACGACGGATAAAGTTCATGATTTTATTGGGGAGAGCACACTTTGCGACACTTATTTCAAGATGACACAAAGGAGAGCAAAAGTAGGCGCACTGTGCCCACACAGACATAGCTGGCTTGAGCTGGAGTGTTGCTCAGCCTCTTAGGGGTTTAGCTACCTCCATTAGCTAGCAGACTTGCTTAAAGACTTATTAAACCATTTTGTTTTGCTCTGCTGTATGGCTTGAGGATTAATATCTAAAGTGACATTGCTTTGGTCTTAGGTCAGATTGGCCAGCAGCAGTTCCATCTTTCAGACTTCTGCACCAGAGAAATCTCAAGGCAGTCCTGGAGGAAACCCTGAATTACTTTGAAATAGGCCTGGAGATGGTTACATTTTTTTGGTGTAAACCTTACGCATTTCTAATTCAAAGAAGTCTGAATAATGAATAATAAGAACAGATCACAGTTTAATCTTCCTATTGGCTTCAGCCTCAGGAGGTAATTAGATACACTTTTGTGGAGGCAACAAAACATAGTGTTTTTCACCCTGAAAGCTGACACAGCATTACTTTTACTTCTAGGCTTAGCATGAACATAAGGATTTGTGGTTTACTGACATAAAATAAGTCATGGATTAAAGCATAATTAATTAAATGCCTTTTCTATAGTGAATCCCAAACCCTGCGGCTGAATGAATTCCATTAGGTAATACACGCCGTTTTTCCAGCTGCAGACTTGCTTTTTATCAACAGACAGTACTCACATTTCCTCAGATCTCTGGATTGATAATGCCCATCTACCCTGTCTTTACCTACTCTGTCTACTGAGATTCATTTTCTTTATCCATTTTGTGGTAGATACATAATTGGCTTTAGCTTTTTATTCCTCAGAACTGAAAACAAGTTTTGTACTACATGTTACTGGGCTCCCCTAAAAACAGTTCCACCAGCATAACCAATACTTTTATTATAATCAAATGCAGTAGGCATGTAATCATTTAAAGGTGAGGTGGTTTCCCTTGGGCCTTGTCCTAAAAGAGGGAAAAGTTGCACAGCAGCATGAATAGGATCCCTTGCAGTATTAGATGTCACAATATTCTGCTTCCCAATGTGTTCACTGAAGATTTCAGTGCCGTGAATGTACCTAAATACTCCTTCTCTACCTTAAGCACCACCAGCAGCCCAGCTATGCTGAACCCGGAGCTCAGGGAGGGCTGAAGGAGGGCTGTGCTCCAACTAAGCGACAAGGCAAGCCGTCAGCTTCCACCTCCTGCAAGAAGTGCAGCCCTCCCGGTGCTGTATGGCTGTCACATGGCAGGGAAACCCAAGGGTCAACTCATCCCTCTGCTCGCTTTCTAAATAGATCTCCTTTTCTTCTGCTGATGACTCTGCACCAATGGCAGTAATCGGGGGGCTGGTGAGAGCCCCGTTGCTCGGCCTGGCCCCTAAGTAAGGAGGGAAGAGTGGCGGACAGGGAGCCTCTGCTCCCTATTTCCTCTACCCACCACGCACAGCTGCATCTGTATCACACAGAACAAAAGCAACCAGCTGTTTACAAACTGCTGTAGGCATAATGCCAACGTATATATGTCTGTACCCGTATGAGGCCTTCTGCTTGCGTTTTGCAGTTAGCCTGTCCTTGGGGCTCGTTGGTGCACTCCCACAGAGCATTCATACTTTTGCTGCCCATGTCTGTTGCTTAGTGTGGCATGTACAAAAGACCCATTTCAGTGAACGTCTTTTGGGTCTTGGTGGTTTTTGCAGAGTTGGATGAGTGCCATGGAATAATCCCCACTGTCCTGCCCCTTCTGCTCAGCAGAGATGATCAAAAAATATTCACAAAACATAACTTCTTTTCACTAATGTGTCAATTTTTTTGAATGTTTCAACTGGCTCCACTGCTGAGTTCTCATCTGTTGTAATTCCTCCTCCTGGGCAGGAGAAAACCAAAAAGCCAGCCTTTGGACTGGGAGCCAATGGATTAATTTGTAAGTTTTCCAAGTATTGGGTGTTGCAAGACAAAGAGGTTTTGTAATAGTGCTGGACATCACACAGCCTTTATGAACAACCTCACTTGTTAGAATTATTACTTCCAGAACTCATCTAGAGAATTAAAAGCTCTAGTTTTCTCTGTCTAAACAGAAACCTCACTGCTGGAGAAATGATCTTGTGAAACAGCTCCAAGCTCATAGTTCCTATTTTTACCACCAAATTTGCCTGCAGCTGCCAGTTTGAATTACTTCCATCTTTCTCTGCTTAGAACAACCAAGGGAGTAGAGAAAAGAGAAAAAGAGGACTTTTAGAGATTTTGATACTTCAGGAAGCAGTAAGAATTTGTGTCTCTGAAAACTCAATAGGCACAGAGCCAGAAAGGACAGAACAATTGATTCTTTCCTACATTTGTCTGTGTTGGTTCCTTCCTTTTCCTCATATAACAAGTTGGATTATAACCATTGCAGTATAAATCTGTAGACTACCTAAGACAAAAATGCAAGTCAGTTTCCAGCAGTGATTTTATTTGACTCTTATGCATCGTTGATTTTTGCAGGGTTGAAGAGTTTGCGATCTGGAAAAAAAACTTTCCACATCCTTGTTTAAGAATTCAAACCTATGTTTGGATTTATAAAACTAACAGTTATGCTTTTAATGGTTTGTGTGATGAAGAAAAAGTATAGCATAAAATAGCATGGGACAAGCCCCTGTAGTTTTGATTTATAGAGTCTGATATGTGTTGACCTCACTCTGTCTACAAAGCAAAGGAGTGTGGGGTTGTCTCCTCTTATCACTTATATTACAGCGATCAGTCTACTGTAATTTTTATCTGTTTCCTGAGATACTGACAGTCAAGTGTTTCTCAGTTTTCACTCCTCTGTGATCTAAAGATTGTGTTAAAATAACTGAGTGCCAATTGAAAATGTGATGCTTGTATTTAAAAGTAGGTGTATTTTTTTCCCTACGTCATGCTTTCTTATATATTACTGTCATTGTTGTTTTATAAAGAGAAACAAAATGGAATTTCAGGAGTTTTACAGCAAGTCTCAAGCCTGATCATGTCATGTATTAAATTTGGTTCCTGCATTTTCTCAACTGTGCCACAGAAAGAGAACTGTTATATGGTTCTCTCCCATGATGCCTTCACAGTAAGGATGTTCAATAACTGTGCTATTTTTTCTCCAAATTCCAGTCATGTGACTGTGCTAAAAATAACTCTGCCTGTGACTTCTGGCTTTGTAGATTTGTTCTCTTTGGGGTAAGAGGAAGAAGATGAACAGGGGCTTGGAGTCAAACCTGATTGCTTGGTAGTGGGTCTCTCCTACTGAAGCTGTGAAATCTCATATAAAGAAGTAGATATCTATTGACATAATTAATTTGAATTACTACTGGGTTTCTTCACATCCTAATACCATGTTATATACGTGGACAGATTGGGAGAAGTAGATACCTTCAGAATACTTTGAACTTCACTTCTAATTACTTCTATTTTAAAGATGTAAGTTTAGATGAATGGTGGAATTAAGAGGCTATTTACATCATGCATTTACCTTCTTTCCCTGGAGAAGAGAGTAACGTTTATGGCAAAAAGATTCTCCATCACCAAGGCAACAGGTTGACCTATGCCAATAATACAAACATGATTAAGTATAACGTATTAATTCTTTTTTTTTGGAGGGTGGTGTGAGGATTCTAATAGTTTTATTAAATAAGGCACTGTGGGGAAAAAAGCTGTTAATTAACCTTTTGAAATATACCAAAAGGTGGGCTACGCAGATGTGTGTCTGGGAACTTTAATGCAAAGGGAACAAGACACAGCAGGCAATATCCAAGAGGACAGAATATCATCTGGTGAGAGACAGATTCACAAACTAATAGCCTGCTGCTTTCAGATGGGGACCATTTTGTTTTCATAGGTTCATGCTGAATTGACCATCAACCTGAGGCTTTGCATTTCCTCCCAGATGAGTTCTTGCCATTAATTTAATGAAAGCCAAGACCAGGCAGAAGCATGTGTTAGGGTTGATCAAGAAGATAATCTGCTGCACAAAATGTTTTTGGTCTGCTTCTACTGAAATCAATGGAAGATTATTGATCTGAGTTCAGCAGAATATGTCTCCTCTTTTAGACAAAAGTTCTATTGCTTCTAACAATTAGCTTTTCATGGGATCCTGGCCTCTAATGAATAAAATACAGTGACCACATTCTATTTATACTACATATTCTCATGCAGTGTTGAGGAATTTGTTGGGTAAAACATGTATGCACTAAAAGTCTTACACATGGCCAGTGTAATAGAAAGGGTCCTCACTGTGAATGGAAAGCATACCTGTGCATATTTATTTTGCTTGTAGCCTTTGAACTTTCATACTGATATCCCCTCCTGGTGGATAACACCAATTTTCAAATGAAACTCCAGTGAATATTTTCCTAGATAATAGTTGTTAGTGCTATCCAGTGTTTTACACACAGCATCAATGCATTTTGAATACTGTGACAGCTGAGGAAATCTCTATATGTACACACATAACATGAAATACACTTGGTGTTGTAATTTCTCTATTATCAATATATGCAAAATCTTATCTGTCTTCTCTCTTGCTGTACCTTACAATGAAATTCTCAGAGAAAGTAACACAGCACTGGAAGCAAAGTGGCTTTAACTCTTGACGATCATTTAGTTGCATGGAAGCTCAGCTGAATTAATTGACTTTTTTTTTCTGCTAAAGCATTTTTTCAAGACTAGCTTCTCCAGAGGGGTAATTGAATGACAAAGTAGTACTTTGACTGCAAGGAGAGGAACGCCAAGGAAGAAGCCTGAGGTTTTAAGAAATCATCTTAGCAGGACTCTGAAAAACTGAAGAGAGCAGGAATAGAAGCAAAATTTAAATGACTGGTGGTGGCACTAGGAGGATGGTTTCTTTACTGGTGATAAGCCAGAGGAGGGGAGAGAAAAGATTCTGGATGCTTTACAGTACTCTGACCTAACCCAGATAATACCTTAGAGTGGTCAAATGGTATGCAGGAAAATATTGAGAGACACTTTTCCTGATGCAAGACAAAATCAGCTTATAAATTTGATATTAAGTATCCCTGTAACTCTGGAGTGTGTGTGCAACTGGAGGTCTGGGGAAGACACCTATGTGTAAAAGACATTGGCATATCAACACTGGATTTAGTGTCTCCACATGCTGAGGATAGGAGGTGCTATTTTCACAAATTGGAACCTGAATGAGAGGTAGTAATAGGTAAGCTAAGAATAAAGAATCCTTGTAACCTTCCTAATGGGAACAGAGAGAGAAAACTGTATTGAGAACACCTTGCTTTTCTATTAGTCTTTGTATTATCCTGGGCTATAGTATTTTTCCACATTATTCTTAACATATTAGCCAGAGTTTTCTGATCTGTTTTATTTTCTTTGGCTAACATTTCTGTCTCTTGCTATAGCTAATAAGCAGTTCAGAATGTGTCATGTGTCATGTAATTTTATTGTTTTGAAGCTCTGCAAATAATCTATAAAATCTTGAATGCTATCCTTGCAGAAAATACCATCACTGAAAGTCATACTCCTTGGGGAAAAGTGTTTGTATGTGCTGCTTCATACTGGTCAAAATCATTATGATATTGCAGAACTATTGCTTTTAAGGGCCAAAAATGCAGGAGACAGTAATAAATCTTACATTTTTATTTTAACAGCTTCTCAGAGGAGACGATAAGGAGAAGATATATTAAATTTACAGATGATATTAAACTCCAAGCAAACACAACACTGTGTGCAGAAGAATTAAGGAATCACACTGAAAGGCTATAATAAATCTGATGTCAGATCTTTAATGATATAGGGAAACTGAATATATGAATGGGAGAGCACAATATTAAGATTTGCAGTGATAACATTTTGGAAGGATATTTAAACTCATGATTCTGTCCCTAACTATGTAGCAAAGATAGGAGGTAGATATCTGATATAAGACACTCTGGTTTTTTGCACATCAGCATATTTTATACAAACTTTTGCAGGATCCCTTTTCTGTCCTCTGAAGGATCTGACTACTGGCAAGTCCCTGGACTAAGTGCACTCTCTGATCTTCTGTGGAAATCCTTATGTTTCTGCTGTGTTTGGAGCCACGTATATGGCTATAGCTACCCATTGTACAGGTAATGCTTTGAGAGTGATGCCCATTGACTAGAGAGGCTTGGATGCTGGGCTGGAAAGTTGGTGGAGATTTAAGTTGAGCCATCATCCAGTCCTTGATTCAGGCCCGTTGCAGCCTTTCTCTCTCCTCCATAGAAACCTTTCAGGTTTTTCAGAGACAGTTCCTCTGTTACCCACGTATTTTTTTCTTCTCAAAATGGGACAGGATACATTCCTTTTCTCCCCAGGTCTTCCACACATCTTCTTTGAGGTAACTCAGAGAAGAGAGGCAAAGCATCTTGGGAACACGTCTTCACTCTGCTTCAGATCACTGAGGACATTGATGTGACACTGTCCTATGTCAGCTGGAAGAAGTGTGCAGGGGTGCTTTGTGCTCAGGCTTCCTGATCTCTCTCCTTATTTGCACACTCACTAGCACTGTCTGAGGCCAAACATAAAGTCTAAGTGATGTGGCAGAAGAGTGGTCATGTCACTGGGCACTGTCCACTCTGCACTGTTGTTGCATCTGGCCCCAGCATTTACTTTTTCATGTAGGTGTTCCTGATGCTGTTTTTCTGCCAGTAAACAGCATCATTTTGGTCCCAAAAGACTGGGTGTATGTCAGGGTGCACATAACATCTATGCAGATGGCTATGCACACTGGGAACCTTTCAGATCTGGGAATTACCTGCTTACTTTCTCCTGCTCTCCTCTCTGGCCTTGCCCTAGAGCCAATGATGACTTATGCAGTCTTGAAGAAAATCTGTCTTGTAGTTTAATATAGGTCTGCCATGTATCAGAAATAGTAATTTTTACGTGATTTGTAGGAATCAAGTTCTGTCTTACCATGGGTAACTTTCTAGAATTCCCAATGTGGTTCTTGTTGGCATTATCAATAAATAAATGGCCTCAGAGACTATAGAAAGAATCAATTTTGGAGATGGTACAGCTTCTACCTGTCCACTTTCCATATGATGTCACCCTGTAGCAAGAAAATTGGAAGCTCTACATAGAATTTGAATGGATGGTGAAGCCTCTGTTGTGTGGTCTCACCTTGCAGGGCAGGTTGGAGAGTTCAGCATGTTGGAAACAGTGTGGCTGATGATGAAGATGAAGTGCAGAGAAATATAAGTAGAAGTAAACATAAAACAGATATGAAGAGTGAAAGATGAAGGAAAGAATCTCAGAGGAACTCTTTAGAAGAGAAATGTGTCCTTGCCTGTATAGTCTTTGATACAAGAGTGTCAAGGGCAGTTCAGAATGAGGGAGCAAGATGAGAGAATTTATAAATGAAGCTGTAAACAGGGGAAAAAATTCGAGTGCTACAGAAGAATTGCAAAAGCTAAGTGTGAGAGACATTATCTTTTGATACAGGGTTCTTTATTTACAAGAATCAGCAGTTTAATAAGTAAATCTCCTTTCTTGAGAAGCATTGAAGTGTGAAAAAGGTGTCCTAAAATCAGGGCTTTCATGTACCTTAGAAATGTGGTTGTGTAGAACTGAGCGTTGGGAAGTGGATAGAAGAGCACCATGAAAACCATGTTTTATCAACTCTGGCTCAAAATAAGGTTAGAACTGTTGAGGAAACGGGACAGGCAGGACACATAAGAATGGAAACTCTGACCAGCTTAAATAAGATGGACTGATGCAGAGGGAACAGAAGATTCATGGATGCCACCAGAGATGTTCAGCTGCAGCTCATTGTTTGAAAAAACTATTGAATCTCTTACCTTTCTCTCTAGTTGTCTACAATGTAGGTCTAGCCAAAATTGGTTTTCTTTCCCCTGAAACAGATAGTTAATCAAGGCATATCACAACCTTTAGATAATGCTCTGTCTTTGCAATGCCATCAGAAAAAAAGCCTGTGGGAGCAGAAGGAAAGAACAAAGTTTAGAAAGTCCAAGCCCATAGGAAATATTTAGCGGAATATTTCTATTGAAATTCCAAGAGCAAAGGCAAAATGAGCACAAACAAAGCCCAAAATTGTCCTTACTAGTCATTAATTATGAACTTCCTAAAACTCAGGGTCAATCCACGTTTCCTCAAGTGAACACAAAAAGCTGCTTTGAGAAGAACAGTAAAAAAGGTTTTGGTTGGCTAAAACCATCCCATTAGTTATATATTACTTACATATGCAATAAACAAGACCTATCCCAAAGACCAAGTGTGTGACTCTGAGGCTGACACTCTGGCAATTGCTCGGTTTACCTGCTGTGTGCCTGTATTGTGTTTCTTCTTACAGCCATGCCCAGTCACTCCCGACAAGGATAGGGAACAAGCAATGTTGTGTTTTATGAGAGCGCTACAGTTATGAAATTCAGACCTGCTTTTCTGTAGGCACAGCACATTAATGCACTGAATGTAAGAAAAATAAAGTCAGGTGAGGACGCTCCTGTGAAAGGCAAGGCAGTTTGTTTCTAAATTCTGGCTTTTTCCTATGGATTCTGCCCAGCAGCTTGTGCAAAAAGGTATATGTTTCCTTCTCTAAATTGGTAAATCATCCTGGCTTAACTCCTTTCTTTTGGTGGAAATGTTGGGTTACTGAGTGACCTGAACCTGGAACAGTGAACTTGAGGCTGCAAAGACTTCTGTCAAGTCTGAGTATTCAGGAAAATTAGGAAACTGTGCAGAAGGCACAGAAAAGGATTTTTTGGGCTTTAGATTTGCTACCTGAAACCTAGGCTGGTGAGAGAATATTATCTGTATTAGTTCCCTAGGACTTGACTTTATCTGTCTGGGTGCTTGCATCCTGCTTCATAGCAACTCCAGCTCCTACCATTTTTTTGCAGATCTCAGGGGTTTTTCGCTTGGGCTGAGGCCACTTTTGTAATAATATTATTTTTTCTGGAACTCAACTCTGTTTGGGGAAACCCCCTTCTAAATCTGATCTGCCTCACTTCCTCTTTCTTTCAGTAATCAGTCAGGCCTACATCCTTATAGATATTTAAACACATAGCTCCTAGGTAAGGGCCTAACTCTCACTGAGATTAAAAAACACATTTTGTTATTTTTTTGATTGCTGATTTTTTTGGGCAGGAGACTTCTACTATATCCATTTAAATATCTCCTGTACTGAAGATCATGATGTCTGTCCCTTTCTACAAGGCTCTATGAATATTTTATGTGCTTTGCTTTGGCAGAGCAAAGGAGCTCTTTGTAACAGATAAATACACAGATCTTGACTCTGCATGATTTATCCCACTTCAGAGTGTTGAGGATGTGTAATGTTTTAGTTCACGGTGCATATGGTTCTGGTAAAAATTCCAGGTCATATGGAGTTCTAAAATGCATAACTTTGACCAAAATGGACAGAAACCACATTTTAAGCTAAAAACACAGGCAGTTAGAATCAAAACAGAGCTTCCAAACATGTGTGCTTAACCTTTACTTTGCCATGAGTTAGACTGGGAAATTAAACATAGAACACTGTAAAAAGTTATTGTCAATCCTCAGCACCAGGATATGTAATTGTACTCTTGCAAAATGATGTATACAACTTCGTTGTGATTGAAGAGTTTAAATACTGATCCAAAAATACGTTAATGGGTGACAACGAAGGCTGGCTTCATTACTCTTTTTCTCCGTAGTCCAGTTTACACATGACTTTATAAGACAGGGACACTGGGGTGCTTTCCAATCAGCCAATCAAGTGATCTCTGCTTGTCACCTTACTGCTTTCTGCAGTAGAGCTCCATCAAGAAGGAGAAAGGACTATTCTCCTTCGTTCTCCTTTTCTTGCCTGATGACATATAGGTCTAGACATCTTTGTATCTGTTGATCTCAGTACAGAAAACAAAGCCCTCCACATGCCAAACAATTCAGCCATGGTATATAACTAGTACAGATGTGCCTGTCAGCTCTTCCAGTACCTTCAGTTAACAGGCAAAGTATAATATTGATACCCCTTCTCAAAATCCTGGCTGTTCTGTCTACAGTTGCACCACCTGACAACCTCAGCATCCAGACATCTGAACACAGACCAGTATTTTTCTATTTAGTTGGCTTTCCTGTTTCTCTACCACCTTCTCATGATTTTTTTTTTTTTTTAATATAGGTTTGCCTTTACCCACTTCCCATACACTTCATTTCCTGTTCTACTCCTTCCATGCTGTTGGTTGTGGTAGGTCTACCTGAAGCTCACAGTTACAGGGAAAGTAGATCAGTGAAAAATTACTGCCTAAACCATCTGAGAACTATGCAAACATGTCAGTCTAGAAAATATTCTAGTGTTTTCAGTAACTAATGATTTGAAATTATTTCATTGTCCAGAAAGTTTGGAGCACATTTTTTTCTTTACACTTTATAGCTGAGTCATTGCAAGGGTGGAGTGATAGTAGTTCTGATAAAATTTTGGTGTAGTAAGCTTTATGAAAATTATACTTGTCTGCTGTTTACTTGAATAGGTTAATTTACTAGCTTTTCCCCAAGACTATGTGTCCTCGTGGGACAGAGTTAA